>JBCEWB011016123.1:0-14964 GCA_039654565.1 Peronia peronii | reverse complement strand
GCGGTCGATGATGTTTTCCAGTGTTTCATAAAATTCTTCAATTTCTTCGTCACCGCAGTCTGATGTTGGCGCATATACATGCATTACCTGAAGTGCTTTTTTCTGTGTTTTTACTTTGCATTATACCATATCATTACAATTAAATCCATCTGTATTTTTCAAAATACTGGAAGAGAATCCACGACCTCTGTGGGAAATTCTTTAAACATAGGTCTGCGACTTAAAGTGTATGGCAAGGCATGCACACCTTGATGTCAATATTTTGGTTGATTAGACTGGAGTTACTCAGAGAAAATGTATTTTGAACGCATCATACTATCGAACGTACAATTCGGATCAAGCAACATCGCGAGTTTATTATTCCATTATTGTGGCATTTTTAGAATAAAATCAAAGATAATGAGCTTTTTCCAGGTTTCTGTACATAGAAATACAGATCCATATGCAACAATGTTGTATGCCAAGTTTCATATCAATCTATTCAGCAGTTTTCAAGTCTATAAACCTATTGTGGGTTTTCTTGCAGATTTATAGTACAGAAGTGATTACCAGTGTAACACTGACATTTGACATCACAGTCTACATCTTTATGTAAAGTATCTGTTTAATTTAGTGAAAACCATTCATGAGAACTGTGTGTCCAAATTTATTTGTTTTTGGCACTTTCCAAATCAGAATAAAATTGAATACAGTTTCAGAATAGAATTCATATGTTCTGTATCATTTGTGGACATTTTGTTTCATTGTTGAATAATTTTCAGACCCACTGACAGAAGCTCTGAAGATGTAAACAGAGCTTTCACTCATCTGAAGGAAATGAGAGCCATGGAGAAATTTCATTCATCCCTCCTACAGCAACTATGTGTTTATATACACTATGACAAGCTGGATGAAAATATTATTGGTAAATAACTAATTAGTGTCGGGTCAGGTTTTTTTGTCATCCTTTACGTTAAATATTTTGCAGAGAAATTAAATTGTGTCTGAACTGAGTTGAAGGTTTCAAGAGATTAGATGTGTTTTCCTTTTTTTCTAGGTGATATGATTGAGTAGCACAATGTCACAAAAGTATTTGTGATCTATATTTGTTGTTGTGGTCTTTCTTGAATGAAAATTTCAATGATTTCATAAATGTGGTCAAATGATGGATACTTCCTTAATCAGAGGCATTATAGAAAGAATTTTACACGGAAGCTTACACAAAGCAAATTGGTCTCTACAAGGAGATATAATTTGACAGTAACATTGCCTGTTATACCAAAGATATTATGTGACAGGCATCTTTATGATGGCACTGTGATTGATCAATCATAAGCAATATATCTGGGTGAGACAAATTCTAATTTATCGAATCTTTCTCCTTCCTGTTCATAATAGCGAAGCTTTGTTTTTTACAAATAAATATTTTTCATTCCTTGGGTTTTTACTGATCAGGAACTACATAATGAGATAAGAAGTGTTTCACAATTATTGATGTAGGTAATACCATTACAGTGAAGAATATATGTAAGGAGATAGATTCTTAAATACCTCTTTGCCTTTAGTTAGATGTTACATTACATAAATCAGATAGTTTTAATTATTATTATTTCCACTGTGAAAGACTGTGCAATCTGAATTTGTATATTCGTTTGTATTCTTAACATATCACAACTGATGGCACTCTTTGTACAGTTGCAAGAATTGTTTGAAGTTTAAACAGTACTCAAGATAACCCCAAAAGAAAATATGAAGATACCATGTTCTTTGTTTTATTTACACTGATACACCATGTGGGGAACTGCAAGCTCCTCTTCTTCTTTTTCTTTTTTTTTTTTTGCTATATCTAACATCAACTGTTCAAAAATATGTTTTAAAATTCCTTGAAATGGGAATCTGGAACTGAACAACAGCTTTGGTTGTGTTTATTCCTGCACCTGTGGCTGCCTCAGTTAATTTTTTTAAATTTGGTGTTACGTCCTACCTTTTCAGTAATTCGCCAGGGAGAACATGGCAAGAACTGGTACACAGTGCTGTCTGGCACTCTTGCCGTTTTTGTGCATGAGAACATCAGGGTCAAAGTAAGTGTCATGTAAAAGTTAATTCAGGTTAATTGAGAAACAAACATTTAATTTTAACCCTGTCATTGCCAAAGTCTTTGCTCATTCACGATGTTGTCTCTTCCTCTGTTGTTTTCTCTTTCTAATGCTTATGAATGTATCTCTTACATGGATACTGTGTTTCATCAACTGTGAATGGAATTTCCATTTGAGACAAAATAAAATTTATCTGTCTTATGTTATGTTATTTTATCTGATCTTATTTTGTGCTATCTCAATCTCTCATATTAAACTTTT
The DNA here is from genome assembly GCA_039654565.1 of Peronia peronii. Taxonomy (NCBI): domain Eukaryota; kingdom Metazoa; phylum Mollusca; class Gastropoda; order Systellommatophora; family Onchidiidae; genus Peronia; species Peronia peronii. Next base: position 12,628 of record JBCEWB011016123.1, on the reverse strand, counting down.
TTCTTTGTCCATCTCAAAACTTACAATTCTTTCCTGCATTTCAAATGATTATTGGCAAATGAGACATACCCATATTGAATTTTGGTGCTGTTGATATCACTGACATTGTCTTTGTCTTAGCTTGTGAATGTTAAACATCATCCTGTGAATAACAGTCTGATTTTTTTGCTGAAGAAAAAATGTCCAGTAACTTTATGATGAACTGTATATGAGATTTGCCAAAATGTTAGTGGATATAATGACTGCAGTCCAAAAAAGCAGAATTATTGATTGTCAGGTTTTTTTTATACTGTAAGAAGGAAAGATCAGAAATAGCCAGTAAATTATGGTACAGTATGGAATGATAGTTTTCAGGAAAGAGATACAGAATTTTTTATTTCAGACCTGGCCATTTTACTACAGGAAAGATGGACCAATAACATCCAGGAATGGATAAAAAAAATATTTGCAAAGACTCAGATTTTAGCCCACACATGATGAAAGAAAAGACTGGCACGTAATTCATCAGGAGGTGCCCTGATGACTCTAGATGAGGTTATCACCTTAGAAAAAAGAAGATTCAAGAAATTTGCAAGAATATTAGTATCAAATAGATTCTCTTACAATTTATCTCCTTCCAGGCTGGACCTCCCCTGTGCATGCTGGAGGCTGGTGCGTCATTCGGAGAGGGCATCCTGACCCGAGATCCACACAAGATGAGTGTTGTCACCTCAAGTAAAGTGGAGCTACTCTGGCTGGAACTTAAAGATCTCAAGCTTCTATGGGAGGTAAGCCAGATTGATGGTTCTGTCTTACCCATGGCAAAAATATGGGAGATTGTTGTGCCCAGCCCTGTTACTTCCTTTTGCCAAACACAAGCGGTGTTAAGCAAGCAGTATAAAGGGGATACAATCTCTTTACTTCATGTCATTCAAAAGACTGATCATCAAAAAAATTTGATAAAATTAAAACAAAAGAAAGAAACCTCCCCTTTATACCAAAATTTTTTTTAGTTTTTCATGTTGTATGTTTGAAACAAAGGGCACAAAAGTGATTTTTTCATCTTTACACTGCTTGTTCAACACCTTTTTTGTCTGACAAAGGGAAGTAATAGTGCTGGTCACAGTGATCTCCCATCGAGATAAGTAATTAGTTAGTTTTGCAGGAAGTAAGTGATGTTGAAAATTTTAGAAAATATAGTGAGTTGTAATCTGGACATATGTGTGCCGGTCTGGAAAAAGGCCTAAAAATTGCATTAAGGAGTTCCAAGCTACAAGCAAAAATAGTTAATTTGGGGTCACTTGTGTTAAATCAAAGTTCAGCGTCTTCTGTCACATAGCCTATTAAAATCTTTAATTTTGTTATTTTCTTAATTTTGTCTGTAAATGTATTTTTAAAGCCGTTTTCTGACTTGACTAGCCTACCTCAAACAAATTCCAGAATAAGATCCTATTCAATCGACCTCGTTTGTCACTTTGGCTAGATCTAATGTTGTTTCACCAAAATGAATTGTACTGTAGGGCCCTAATGTTTTTTTTATTCATATGACTTTCAGATGGACTCCTCAAAAGTAGCCAGAAATGAAAATATTCTATTACTTACTGCAAACTGCAAGTGCATGAGCCATGGGAATTTGCCTAAAACAACAATGAAATGGCATCAGTTATATAAATTTTTATAAGCATATCAGCCTGAAGGTTTTTGATTTTTTTCTTGTCATCCAAAATTCAGCCATTGTCAGAAGAGATGCTTAAAAGACACGTTTTCAGTGAGCCATTTTTTCAGTCAGTTAGGTTACTTCCCTTTGCCAAGTACAAGAAGTGTGGGACAAGCATTGCAAAGAAGGAAAAAATCACATTTTCTCTTGTTATTTGAAACACATGGTGCAAGAAATTATGAAAAAATTATCACAATAAGAAAAAAAAAACATTTTCATGACATGGTGAATTTTTCAGAATTTTTTGTGACTTATGTTTCATGAAACCAGCAAAAAAGTGATATTTTCCTTCTTTACAATCTTGTGTTATACTGTTTGTACTTGGCAAAGGCAAGTAATTTGGCTGATGGTCGAAATGGCTCACTGGGAAAAGAATCTAAGTAGCTTAATTTAATTTTAAGCATCATGCATAATTTTAATCACTCATTTCTCTCAGTGGAATTTGTTTCTGGAACTTTAAACATGTTCTCCTTGGCCATCTTAAAAAATGCATTTAAAAAAAAACAAATAATATTTTTAAACATTTGTAAAGCTGCATGATCAATAAAATCTCTTGTTTCAACCATTAAAGACTCAAAGAAGTGAAATAACTGATAATTCCAGCCAGTTACCAGACCAGCTTACATGTGAAACTGTTATAAGGTACTTGGGCCACAAAAATAATTATGAATTATTTGTGAGCAAGAACACCTGAAAGTTTGCTTTTTATAATGATCGTATTGAGGAAAGGAAAATGCTTAAACTTATAAAACGAGCAGGTAGGAAAACATAGAACCTTGTGCAGTTTCAGCTTTAATAAAGGTATGTAGTGAGACACAGTTTGTGAAACATTCTAATCATCAAAAGCCATGTATTAATGCACCAGTTTGATTTTATTTGACTTGATGCTGAGAAAATAATAAGAGGATTTGTTTTTTTTTCTGTTACTGTGTATAGTTCTTAATTTAATTTTTTTTTTCAATGTTCTCTGTTTCAGAGAAATAAAGAAATGATGGAGTCAGCCATTACTGTGCTAGCCAATTTACCCAATTTGAGTGGTAGGCAATTCTGTTTTCCATGGAGCATGGAGATTTCCATTATTGGAGTTTTTGTTTAATTATTTAGCTCATTCATTCACCTCATTCTTCTTTCATGTTATACTGTGTTTCATTATCCATTTCCTTCTCTCTGTCTCCCTGTGTCTTTCTCTTCCCTCTTGTGTTTCTCTTTCTCTCTTACATTTTCTCTCTTGTATTCTCCATCTTATGCTTTTCCATGTCCTGAATCTCACACCTTCACATTTGTCATTTCTCTTTCTTGTCTTGGTCATGTTTGTCAAAAGATCAAAAATATCACTCACGTCAGTAGACTTGTAGGCTTGAAGAGAGATAACATATAAGAACGGAACATAAGTACTAGAAAGAATGTATTAGTGATGCTTTGACTTCAGCAAAAGTCAGAATGAATGATCCACACATTTTCCCTGAAACTTTTTTATATACTTTCCTGCTTGTCTATACCCCTACCATATGGTCCTTTAGTCATGTCTCATCTACAATTTGCTCAAGATACCACAGTGAAGTTAGCATATAAAGGAATTGTTCAATTATCACTTGTTACATTTTATGTTCCAAGATGGAGCAGATAATATTTTGTGAATGTATCAATGAAAAACAATAGTCTGTCATTTATGATTGTGCCTAATCGTAGTTCTGTCTTTTCAAATCTTCCATAGCTTGAACTCTAGTTATAAAGATATTACCATCCGACGAACAGACATTATAAATATTTCTGCAGTATACAAAACTGAGGACTGATTTCAGTTTCAGGATATATCATTCCTGTATGCATGGTGGACACGATCCTAGCAACACTTACAATAATCAAGATACACTGAGAAAAGAAAGGTTATTCTTTTATTGTCATAAGGCCAAGATGTTAAGTCTGTATGAAAGAAAAGAAGTTTAGACACAAATTAAATACCACTAATTAGCTCACTGAATGAAACTGCTTCTTGAGACATTTCTAATGTTAGCTTTGGAGATGCTTTATATTTTACTCTTTTTTTTTTCTTTCGTTGACAGATGACATGAGGAAGATCATGACAGGTAAAGATATTGACCTGCAGGAATGTGTTCCAAATCCAGCAGCCTGCATATCTCTGGTAAGTCCGGGGTATCTTAAGTGCTTATTGCGATTCTTTACGGTATCGAATATGGATATATCACTTTTGGCCTTTTCGTGAACAAAACAAAACATTTTTTTCCAGACCTTGTTTTGGATAATGTTTTCCACTATCATAATGAATTCCTTGCTTTCGGTCTTTGAAGGCTGCCTATATACTTGAATCAACAGTGAATAACTTGTGTTAAAATGTTAGCAATAGATGTCATTCACTGAGTGTTGGTAATTCACTCACCTTTCAGCAACTGCTCAGTCATAACTTTATTTAAGTGTGCAAACACAGTGCATCTCCTTCTTATGTTGGCGCACTAATCAGGTGCAAATTTCAGAATGGCGAAGAAGACTGCTGTTGTTGTCTTGCATTTTGGAAAAGGTCTTGGTAATGTGGACAAATGCCTTTAAGTCAAAAAGAAATAGACAAGGCTATACAGTTGATAGCTGTGATGTAGTACAGTAATTAGTGCCGTTGCATTTGTGCTGTTATGTGTCAGTTCAATATACAACACACTGATATGAGGTGTAACCATATCTGTTCATCCTCACATCACACAGCATACCTGTGTTCACTGGTAGTTCACAATGTTAGCCACACACATGCATACATGAGATTGTTACACCTACATCATCTCTAGTAGGGTATAACTATCATACTATGCCCACACACTTTCACATCATCTTTCATCATTCTGGTCACTGGGTGGTTCATAATTTTAACTCTACATGTTTTGTGAAAATGAGATGGTGATAATATATTCTCAGTTCTCTCTAATATTTTATAATATTTCTAAAACTTTATATTTGGAAAAGTGAACATACTATGACAATATATGAGTTAGTTATTGAGGACTAAGTTTTGTTCCATGTGCATCACTGACAAAGCAGTGAGTAGACTCTTTGAGTGTCAGATACAACAGATTGGCAAACAGTGTTGCTTGATATCCAAGTTTATTTCAGTTTGTGAAAACTAGCATTTTAACTTATAAATAATATATAAATACCTTGGCTTTATGCTTTCCTCTAATACTCGACAGGAACCATCTCCGAAAATGAGCCATGCAGCTTGGGTGCTTCGCACAATCCTGATGGCCAAATATCCACATATGATACGGGACAGGAAGTACCATCTGCGCACGTACAAGCGATGCATGGTGGGATCAGAGATTGTAAGCTTTGGTTTACTGTGTCTCAGATCTATTTGTCTGGTTACACAGATTTTATGTCATCAGTTCTGAGGAAGCCAAGCAATGCAGAAACATTCTATCATTTTTTCCCATGAAAAGAAAAAAATAAGGATTGAAAATGAGGCCTATGTCTTAAGATAGCCTTGCCATTGTCCTTTGATATCTTGTTCACTTATCAGGTGGACTGGGTCCTGGATGTCTTTGCCCGTGTGGACTGCAGGGAACACGCTGTGGGAATGTGTCAGGCCTTGCTGGAGGATTGTGTGCTTGTTCATGGTAAGTTGCTGGTATTCACCTATTGTGGTCACAGCAGTGTATTGTAGTCAGTCTAGTCCATTGTAATCTGTAAAGTGTGTCATGGTTAATGGCGTATGCTGTGGTCACTGTATTGTGTTATGGTCAGTCCTATGTATTGCAGTCTGTGGAATGTTTGCAGTCAATGGAATGTGTTGTGGTCACTAGTATATTATGGTCAGTACAATGCTGTGTTCTTCCGAATGTTTGAGTCGATAGAATGTATTGTGGTCACTGAGATGTGTTACAGTCAATCGAATGTTGTGTAGTCTGCAGAATGTTTGCAATCAATAGAATGAGTTGTGGTCACTGAAGTGTGTTATGGTCAGTCCAGTGCTGTGTGGTTTATGGAATGTTTGCAGTCAATGAAATGTGTTTCGGTCATTGAGATGTGGTTACTGTGAGTTGTGATTGGAATTTGTGTTGTGGTCAATGCAATGAATTTGGATCAGTGCACTGTGATGTGATCAGGACAGTATATTCTGGTTGTAGTTGTAAAATGTAACTGCATGGTGGTCACTCCATTGCAATGTGGTCAGTTCAGTGAGTGGTGTTAATGTAGATGTCACTGCTTACATGATGTCTCAGGTTCAAATGGGCTCTGTGTTATGAGGTATGCACAGCTTGTTGTGTCCAGCGGACTAAAGTATTGTGGTCATTACAGATGTGTTTGTCAGTGTAGATGATATGGTCAGTGCACTGTGTTGTGATCAGTACTGTGTGCTGTGTATCAGTATAATACTATGTGCTCCATGCAGTATGATGCATTCAGTCTTCAGAGGTATGCTCAGTATTTTGTGCATGCACCGACACACCTACTCACTTGCAGTTCTGTTCCCATTCCATATAACTTTGCTGCACTTTTCTCTCTCTCTTTATTTTTTCCTTAGTGTGTCGGGCACATCCATTCCTGGACAAGTATTTGTTCTATCGTTTCCTAGATGATGACGAGGGTCCAGGCCCCGTTCCTACTGAAGCTGACATTGAGAAAGCTGAGGAGGATCTGTTTGATGTCCTGATTATGTTGGCACAAATCAGCCCTGATGCAGTCATGAGGATGATCCTGCGGAAACTGTAAGTAGAGATAAGGGTGAGAGATGGACAATGAAGATGATAATATTCTTCAGAGATAGGAAGGAAGGAGCAAGAATTAGAGCAAGTGTAAAGAATGAAAGAGATAGAAAGGAAATGAAGTAAGAAAGAGAGAGGTAAAAAGAGACAGAAAGAGTGACTGAAAGAAAAAAAAAAGTAAATAGGGGAATGGCAGGAGATGAATGTGAGAGAGAGACTGGGTTAGTGATTGAGACAATGAGATTAAAAATTAGGCTGATGAGAGAGAAAAAGGTTCAAAAGAGAGAAAGAAAGAGAGTGGAAAAAGGAAAAGGGAGAAGAATAGAAAATCAGAAATTGGTTCTCATTATGTGATATTTGATTGTGCTTATGTGTTAGTGTGGAGAGAAAATAAGAGTGTGACCAAAATGCTTTTGGTCTTGGTCTTGGTCTGTCTTAGTCTGGTGGATCATTGAGGCATCACAGATGGTGTAACAACCAGCTCTCTCTCCATTTCTCTCATCTCTCCACTATTCTCATGATGTCAGCCATCTTCGTGTCTGTCCATTCCCAAATATTGCCCCCCAATCCCTGTTTCTGTCTGCTTCTCTTACTTCATCCTTGTACTGTTCCCTGTAGGATTGTCTTGGCAAACCCTGAAGGTATTATCTCATGTTCACATCATTTCAGTTTCCATCATTTTATCAGTAGATTGATTTAATCCCAATGGCTTGTAAAACTGTTTCATACCCTCTCCAATCTGTTTCTGCTGATGATACCAAAGAGCGTTCTGAAACATCTGATCTCCGTACTATTCGGTACACATTTCACAAGTGGTGAGAAATATTGACAGTGTCTGAATCCACGCAGGAAAGTTATATGTACATCACCTCTGGAGCTGGAAAAGCTCCCTTATGTCTAATTCATTTCAGAAGATAAGACAAGATAAGATAAACTTCATTTATTGTTGAAAAGGAAATTCTATTCACAGTTGATGAGATACTATATATATATATATATATTATGCAAGACAAATTCACATTATAGGCAAATAAAAATATCACTCACAGCATTAGAACATGGCAGAGTCAAGTATCATTGCCTCATCTTAATAAGCCTACTATTGATGACAGAAATGGATTTCTGTAACGGTCACGATTAGTTTTGATTTGATTTTTCACGATTTCATTTTGACTCCTGCATTTTCCTGCTGAGAAAGAGCTTAATTTTTTTTTCGAAGTGACTATTGCGGCCATGCGGGAAGTTTATTTGGGTTTGGTGCTGGTGAACATTTTTAGCTAGATTTGTCTTGTTACTAAAAAGCTATATGGTGAAAACTGTTCACAAGTCAACAGAGTTGAAGAGCACGTGGCTTCAATAGACTTTTGGTCTATTTGGCCACATGGCCTCAATAGCTGCTAACTTTTTTTTTTTTTTTCTTTCTGTCCAATCCTTTCTTATCTTGTCAAGTCCTGTGATTTCTTATATTATCTTTTCTTATCCCATCTTGTCATATACGACCTTACTTGCATTACCAATATTTGTCTGCAGACCTGAGGAACGAAGTCAGGATGAGATAGAGATTATCTATGATGAGCTGTTGCAAATCAAGCCATTGCAACATCTGTCCTACACAGTGAAACGAGAGCTGGCTGGTGTCATCATGTTTGAGGCCCATTCCAAGGCTGGGACTATTTGTGAGTATCCATTGATGGATAAATGGATGGATGGATAGATGGATGGATGGGTAGATGGACAAACAGATGGATGGATGCATGGATGGATGAATAGATGTATGCATGCATGGATACATGGATGCATGAATGGATACATGGATGGTTTCTGTAAATGGATGGGTGCGATGGATGGATGGATGGATAGATGAGTGAGTGAGTGAATGGCTAGATGGTCAGACAGATGGATGAAGGGATGAATCACTTCGAAGGCTAGATGTATGCTTTGATTGATGAACTGATATATTGACAGACAGATGTACAGATAATTATTAACAGGGATGATGATGAACGCCTCAGCGAGTTCTACTCTCTATATTTCAGTGTTTAATCAAGGCGATGAGGGCAGATCCTGGTACATCATACTAAAAGGCTCAGTCAATGTCTCCATCTATGGCAAGGTGAGTATTGTATGTTAACCCTTTCAGACCGTAGTCCTACTTTAGCAGGATTCATAGTATAGCAATATGGTGTAGGCCCTCGTTAGCGAGAATACAAACTGAAAGTTATCACTAGATTATTTTTCTATTACTGGGCTGATGGATGGACAGGTGGATGAATGGATAGGTGGATGGTGAGTGGATGGATGGATGGATGGATGGACAGATGCTCGGATGGATGAACAGATGGATGGTAGGCCACTATATTAAGTCCATTAGGTCAATTGTTTTGATGGTTTGTATTGAAATAGTTGTTCAACTTATAAGTATACAACAAAATTTTGAAAATTGCAAAAAAATATCTAGGCATGTAGGAAAATAACCATTGGGCTTAAAGGTAAAAGGGTTAATATCTTTATTGTTGTTATCAATATTTAGATAACATATTATACAAACACCACCTCAAAGTTCAGTCCAAAGAGCCATATTTTTCTCTGTCTATAGATCTATAGAGCCCATATTGTCTATGTGCATGGTTAGATCATTTTCTCTAGACAAGTTTCCAGTCTGGCCTAACTTTCAACCAATAGGGTTGATGAATTAGCAGATGCTGTATTGTGTCCAAGGAGATGTATTTTTATCATAGATTGTTCATTGAATGCTGAAAGTCGTTGTTAATGTTTTCATCTGACGAGCTTTAAATAAGAAAAGTGATTACAGTGTTTTAGATTTTCCTCTTTGTGGATTGCTTTGTTGTGGTAGGGGTGTGAACTCAAATTTCTTTTAATAAAATTAAATACAAACTGCCACTGCTAACATCTTGATTCACCTGTTAGATTAATATATTACAAGAGGATAAAAAATGAACAGATAATACAATCACCACCAAGGACGCAGATGGCACAGTAGTTTTCTCTTTCTATTGTCCGTTAATTTCTGTTACCTTTTTTCGTGCATTAAGGTATTGTTGATATCATGTGCTGTTGACTCCTTGGGTAGATGGGGCTCGTAACAGAAGATAAATTTCGAAGTCAGATTGTGATGGGCTCTACCATGACCAGGCTATATGACGAGTATTTTCTCATCAGGAGGTGTCCTGAGATGAGAATCAAGGGTTAAGATGAAGACTCGAAACAGGATATTATCTTCATATATCTTACCTTTTATTCATATTATCTGCCCAGGGTGTGGTATGTGTTCTGGGTGAGGCTGATGACTTTGGCAAGTTGGCATTGATGAACGACGCGCCCAGGTAAGTCAATGATATCACCATCACATCTTGCTATGTCTCTTCTTTTGTCATTATCACAATGATTTATAAATCATATGCAGACAATCACAGTGATTGTTCCAGCTTTTGGTTTTAGGGGCATTCAACAAGGAAGCAATAAAGATGCATTGACAGCATTAGAAATTGTGTGCATCATCACAGCTTGTTAAATTTCATCCCTTTATTAACACTTCAAAGTTAACAAACATTCTTCAGATATATCTATAATTAAGCAGTCGTCACAGACCACATATAAAGGGCTTGTCATATGAGGGAAAACATGACTACCTGGACAAATTTCAAATAAAGTTTTCATTTTGCCATAAAAAATGCTTGTAGATAATTTTTATACCCACTTGACTGGCTTACTAATTTTGAATTGTTAGGCAAGTGCTTATTGAAAAAAATTATGACTTGAGTCACTGTGATCAATCTTGACATTTTTGTTGAACATTTTATTGCCCTACTTCAGACTTATGATCATGATAATTTCAACCAGAAGTATGTAACTTGTTCTTTTGTTAATACCTCAAAAGCCTGCAGTTTGGATGTGAGGAGGAATTCCAGGAGAAACTTAAAAAGTGGCCTTTATCTTTGCAGCTCAGACACTCACATCATGGGTCTTCAGTTTGGAAAGACTCTGGCAGAGGAACAAAATGTCTCACAGGAATAAAGCTCATGTCAGTGAATAAGAACAGCAAGACCATAAACCCAATCCATACACAATATAGCAATAATTGAGGATGACTTCAGTGTTCATGATCTTCATGGTGAAAGCAATATATTAGGTTACATGTCATATATCTTGATTTTGCAGTATTTTTTTCATCTATATTACTGCCAGTTAATGCCCTTGTCTGTTTTCCCTTTTCTTAACCACAGAGCAGCCACCATTGTGCTTGCTGAGGATAACTGCCATTTCCTGAAAGTTGACAAAGATGATTTTAACAGAATTCTTCGGGTGAGGTTTAGAAATATTGTCGGTGCTCTTTGCTCACTTTTTGTCAGATATATATGAAATGTCATTTTGGGAGCATCAAACTTCAATTTTCTGTATATACATGCATGTGGAGATTTGTTTATGTATATATTGCTTGTTGATCTCGTATGGTTGTCTGGGTGTTTGCTATTGCATTTGGAAAGTTTTCTCATATTGCCCCATTTCCTACCAATGCTCTTAACACTTTACTGACTGACGGCGACTTCAATCACAGGAAGCTTAGTTACCATTCAGGACTACTAGTGACTTCAGTCGCCGAATGGTTGCTCCGTACACAGGCTTGTTATATTCGGCTTTATATCCTACTAAGTACAGTTGACTACACTTGAGTTGATCTTTTTCTCCCGTCCCCATCCTTATAAGATCAAAGGAAAAAGCAATGCTTGATTCGATGTAACTAATCTCAGCTTGCGCGGCACTTCATCTCAACCTATTATGCTCCTTCCATCATGTGACAGCACATCTATAGGTTAACTTCAACTGCCAAACTGATTCACGAAACAGAACTAAACTCTCCCTCAGACTATGTGATCAGAGGCCAAATGGCCATTGTCTTCTTGTCCTTTTCATACCTCACCCACGATCTCCCCCGTCTAGCCGACAGTGCTTTGAGTTCACATGGCATATCCCCTGCCCACTGCAAAAGTGACACTAATTCGCGTAAGATTAGGTAGGAAATGTAGTGTTGGCGATTGTCTTTGATGTGGGGAAATCTCCAACCGTACTATAACTCACACATGGACAGTACCCCGAGCAGACCCCCCCGGAACCGGCCTTTGTTCTTCTCATCGCGGCGATTTTGTCTGCCGGACTAGCAGGTGGCAAGGAGATGAAAAAAAAACCTCACCCTCAATCTCTCTTATAGCTCACAATTTGGCTGATTAAACCTAGTTACATTTTCAATTAGCCATTGCGGTCAAGATGAGAACAGTAAGGTACTGCACCCTCCCCACCCGGCCCACAGATAGACTCATATCACATCTAATATTTATCATCTTGAAAAAGACGTAGTAGCAGTATCAAGCGTAATACATATATAGTGTTTTACACTATAAAGCAGTGGGGAGGAGTGTTGGAGGGCCATGAAGTGCGTGCTACGATCGTGTTGAGTTGAATGTTCCAATAAAAAACAACAACAATAGTTCATAATTTTGAGCATGGATATGATATTTTTTTTGTATGCATAAATACACTTGAAAGAACAAGAATCTAATATGGCCACCAAGGTCACATGACTCATATGCCAAAAACTTTTTACGGAAATATACACTATATCCATTTATACACCATGACATAAATTTTTATTCACAAATTCATAATAATTTCGGAGATATGAGTTTTTTTGTATTATCACCAAAATGCAGCCATTAAAAAAATTGGAATACATAATAGTGGCCAGTCTGGAATAGACTGTATTGAAATAGTAGTGAAATATAGGCCAATCAGTAAAGTGTTAATGTCAGACCATGTCTTAATTTTTGGGTATAGTCTTAACATGAAACCATTGGCAGCCATCAGCATGTTTCAGATGGCTAGATATGATTTAGTTTTTACTCTCTCCGAAGAGCCAAGCGACCATGAGACTATTAGAGTCATGAAATCAGTTTTACAAATTCTTACATTGCCCGCAGATTTTTTACGTACATATACAGTGGAACCTTGTTAGCACGATCATGGCTTAACACGATCTCCCGTCTAACACAACCTTTTCATGAAGTCTGGTTTCAACCCTTCTTTAAACATATTAATTTATTTTCAATAACACGCTCAGGTTTGTGTGCTCTACCCGCATAGCACGTTCGGTTCATTTGGACAGTAATTACTGTTGTCAGTCGTCCGCGCTAGTCACGTGCTATGAAAA
>JBCEWB011015902.1:0-14966 GCA_039654565.1 Peronia peronii | reverse complement strand
GGAGGGGGGAAGACAGGAGGAAAGGGAAGGGCGGGAGGGAAGCGGGTACAATTTAAGGGGGGGGGGGGCGGATCCTGAAAATAAGGTTTGGGACTAAAAACATCAAAAATGGGATTTTGCTATTTTTACACACTTTGAACTCTTCTCATACCAGAGAAACAACGCATGGGGCCAGAGACATACGCTGTATGCCCCAAAACGGCACCATCACGGCACCTAAATGACTGTATAGAGAGATTATGAAAATTCAATTCCGATTTTCTCAATATGCATGATTTCTTCACTTTTTTCTCTAAGGCTTTTTTATTTCTCAACCATAATATGCAACGCTTTCTCTGAATTTCATTTTCATTTGTGAAGGAAAATTGCATATTTGGTTGAAAATTGGGAAAAACTTACATCTGACAATATACATATTTAAAAAATTTATAAAAAATATTTATGGTACATAAACAAAAACAAATGGATTTTTTCTTTTACATAGGGTTATAAAATTCATGTGCAAAATTTCAGACTATTCCATTCAATACTCTAGGAGCCTTAGGCTTTTGAAAATAGCTAATTTTCGAAACTCAAAATCCAATATGGCGGCATTGACATGACAACCGGAAGTAGAACAATTTTTTTTCCACATTTTTCCTTTAATTTGGACATGCTGAATCCGAATTTGAAGCGTAAAAAATCCTTAGTTCAAACATTCGAAAAATCACTCTCAGGATTCGCACCCCTCCCCCTGCTCCCCCCCTTAACAATAGGGTGCCATCATTATGGACTATATGCTTAACTCATTCATCTATTGACCTCTGCCGATGTCGTAGGGGCGCTTTTGAAGATGAATGAAATCACTAATCTCCTTCAGCTCTTCCTGTCTTCATTGCACTTCGAGAACCTGCATGTTTCATTTCTGTTCATGTTCACATGTTTTCTTCCTATTTTTCCCTTTGTCATTCTCATCTGACGCTATCTTAAACTACGCTTTTAAGATATATTTGCAAGGCCTAACGATGGGGACACGTGACCATAATAATTATTGGTAAACAAAAATAAATAAATAAAAAGAATCTTAAGTTCATCTCCAATAAGCAATGGACAGAAGCTGATTTTTTTTTTCTAAATCACACCCCTGATCTAGCCAAACAAATTTGTTCAATAATTTCAAACCAAGAAAAAATGAATTGGACGCTTGCGCTAAGACGGTAGCGATAATCAGCCACCAACCGAAGATCTGTTTTTGGGGACAATTCCAACATTTCACCCTACGAAAAATCGCTCTCTTTTCACGTCGGCGTCCAAAGCCCCACTTCCGCTTTCTTCGTTTTCGTTTTATTATCGTTACGGGAAGAGTGCAGAAAAAAAAAATAATGAAAAGTAATCAACTCGAGACAAACAGAACATAGCAGATTATGCTGTCTTTGTGGGAATTGATGGCAACTAGGCACAAAAGCAGTCTGTTAGCTATCAAAGATAGCGGATGCACTGTTTAGATTCTATAGGTAAACCCTAACATACTTTGACGAAGCTGTTCTCTGTGAAAAACTGCTGTTTCGAGAAAATCGACATTTAATTTGTGCAATTTCTCTTTCAACTCACACTGGACAAATGCAGTTTGTAGAAAATGAACTAATGTTGTCATTTATTATTGTAGAAAATTGTCTGTTACCATATAATTAGGCCATATGGTCACAATATCCCAAAAATCTATTCAGACCATGTCATAGCCACAAAATGTACCTCATTTACACACAAGCAACTCTGTTGACTTGTTAACAATGTTTGTTCCAAAACCTTTCGGTAACAAAACTAATATTTTTAATTAAGGGCTATTGAGGTCAGGCATCCATAAACCCGTGGTCCAATTTTATTTCGTAAAAAAACTGCTTACTTGTCCGAATTGATTCTCGTTCTATTACGTACACAAGGCCAAAACAGTTACTCCAAAATGATATTGTTTGAATTGGCGAAGAAATAATTAAACTGTGACTTAAAGTCGTTTCGTCAAAATGCGCTAGCATAGATTAAACTCAGTCAGCACAGCAGGTGTCTTTTCTTGTCCTTACAACATCATTACTTCAGGAAGTAGAGGAGCCCGTTCTGAGGGTTGGCTGAGTGCTCGGGTAACATCGTCATCCATTTCGAACAAAACACAGACTGTTTATGCAGTTTTGCGGTGATAAACATACTTGAGTAGTAAATTGGGCACTGAAATAGAAGTATTGTGCAGTTTGCTGACACATGCAAAAAAACAAAAGGTGAAAAGGCAGTCCAACGTAAGTTGTAGATGTCGGGAAGGTAGATAAAAATTGAAGATGTCGGCCTTAGAGGGAGGATAGACACTTCATTCATTTTTGATGGAGAACGAGAAAGACTGAATAGTACAGGAACTTGGATCAGAGGGAGGTAAAAATTGTGGATGTTGGCCTCAAAGAGAGGAGAGATAAATGGATCATTTTAGATGGAAATAAGAAAGACTGGGTGATAAAGAGGCGATGTCAAAGACAGAACATAAAGATGCAAAATAAGGAGTGGGGATTGCCTTTGACCAGTCCAAATGCTTGTGTTTTCTTTACCTGACACAAGGAGTGTTGAACAAGCACAATAAAGAAAGAGAAAGAGGAGGAGACACCCACACACACACACACAGAGAAAGAGTTGAAAAACAGGAGTAAGTATGATAAAACGATTGCATTAGGAGTGTGACTGCAACATAATCTGAATTGACGATCAATCGGCAGATCGGAAATCGATGGAGACCAGTTGTCAGATAGTCTAATCGAGTATAATATGCCTATCTGTTTGTCTGTGAGTTTTTTTCTGTCTCTTACATATATATGTCTCTTACATAATATAATATTATTATATTAGTATTACCCTCTCCAAGACTCCGCAATCACACAATACTCTCTAATGATATCCTCCCCATTGTTTTATTTTTTTACTTTCTCTTTCTCTTTCTTTCCCTCTTTTCCTTGTTTCCTCCCTGCCTTCCCCTTCTCTGTTTTCATACCTGAACTCAGATTGTAATTAATATAATTAGCGTTCTCCTTTCTCGCTCTCTCTATCACACACACACACACACACTTATATTATCCACACACAAATGCGCACAAAAACACCTACACACATCTCCATGTCCTCTCTCTGTCTATCTCTCTGGCACACATTCACTCATCCTGACCCTCTCTCCTGCTCTCTCTCTGTCTCTCTGTCTCTCTCTCTGGGTACTTAATGAGAATCTCAAATTGAAATGTGTTTTTAAGATGGACGAATTTTTTCTCTAGGCAGCGATACCAACCTTCTCTGTCTCTTCCTCAAATTCTCTCTTTCATTGTCCTGACTCATAGGGCATTATTGTGCTCAATTCTTTCCTCCTTATTTCTCACATACACTCAAACAAACACACACACAACCACACAAAAGTGCAATCATACACATAACCACCCAAAGGTACATAGACACACCTTTTTCTTATAGTTATATGTCATGCTTCTTGCCTCTCTATCTCTCTCCCTTTCATCTACCTCCCTTTTTCCTTCTTCCTTGATTTGTTTGTTTGTCTGTCTGTCTGTCTGTCTGTTTGTCTGTCTGTCTGTCTGTCTGTCTGTCTCTTTCTGACTCTGGGGACTCTGATGATTTGAAATGATATTTTAAAATGGGAACATCTGTCTCGCTCGTCATAACTATCCCATTCCGCTCTCTTTCACCCGCTCTCTCGCTCATCTTCCTTCTCTCTCTCTCTCTCTGTTCACCACAACCGGGAGTAATACTGTCATGCTCAGCTCTTTCTTCTTTGTCACTTTCTTTCTCACACTCACACACACTCACACGTACATACAGATGCACACAGAGCATCTTTTTCACACTTTCAAATGTTAGGCTTTCTGTGCATGTATTTGTCTGTGTCACTCTTTCATTTTCTCCCTGTATCTCTGTCTCTCTGTCTGTCTCTCTACCAGTAAGACTCAGGGAAAATCTTTAACTGCGATGTTATTACAAAATGAGGAAACAGGACATGACAAACAATTACAGGAATAGCTCTGTGATTAAATCTTTCCTCATTCCGCCTGTTGTTACCGCTAACAGCTTGATTAGATCAGACAACTGTGTAAAATAAAAATTAGATGAAGAAAACGTTGTGCGTTGTCGAATAAATAGGTTATACACCAGATGGATTGATGAAATAATCAACCACGGCTGATCAAAAGTATAAAAGAAACAAACGAGAGAATGAATGATTAGAAAGATGAATAAATAAATGAATGAAACCAATGAATGGATGAATGAATAAATGCATGAATAATGAATGAATGAATGAATGAATGAATAGATGGATGAATGAATGAGTGAGTGAATGAGTTAAAGAATAGGTTAGTGGATGGATACATGAATGAATAAGTGATTGAATGAATAAATAAATGAGAGTGTAAATGAAAGATGAATGAATAAGTAGTGAGTGAAAGAAAGATAGAGTGAACCGTGAATATTTGAATAAGCAAATGAATTAATGATAAGAAGAACGATAAAAGATAGAATAAAAGATCGATAACAGAACGAATGCCTGAATGCCTGAATGCCTGACTGGCTGACTGAATGAATGAATGAGTGAATGAATGAAGAAGTGAATGAACGAGAAAATAAATAAGTGGAGAAATGATTAATGCCTAACACCGCGAGAGCGTTCAATGTGTTGCCTGTCTCCAGAGCAGTTCCGAGCAATCAGCACATCCTACAAGGCCTATTTATTATTGAAATCATCGCTATTAACGGTGAGTAGGCCTAAATACTTTGTTCCCTCACCCACATATTATTAAGAGACTGTAATCGGACTTTCCATTCTGTGATTTTCTAGTGGTTTAATAAACAAGGAGATAATGCCAAATCGTTCAATAATTCCACCGGTCTTTTCTACTCGCCTTTGATATGGAGGAGGAGAAAAGGCAAGGGTGAGGCTGTAGAGCAACTGGGGACGAGAAGGGGTGAAGGGCATAGAAGGCTGAAAATGTGACATGATAATTCTGGATTTGCTTTGGAAAACAACACTTTGTTTGTTATTGTCGTTCTTTGTTATTCTAAGAAAAAACAAAGGGTTAATAAACAGATGATTAAAATAAGCTAATGTAGCATGCAACATTAGAAGAAAGAATTTTTTCTTCTTAACAAATCTGCCTTATAAATAAAAAAATCTCGAGACAATATCATATTTATGCCCGAATGAGTAGTTTCTGTGCCTTTTTTAATTGTGTGTGTGTGTGTGTGTGTGTTTTCCCAAAAAGTTTCTGTTTAATGTTTTTCATATGGCGATAATGATCCACATTATGATCTGTCATAAGTCATAAATCTTTGGTTTTCTAACATTTCAGTCATTTGGAAGGTGGGTAGTCTAATTGACTGTAATGATCTATTTCCCTGGGCTTAGTTCATTCATAAACATGCACGCTATAACTTACGTAATGTAGATTTATGAGGGCAGAAAGTATGGACCCACATCCGCTAATTGGCTCAGTAATTGGGTAAATGTGTTTGTATGTGTCTATAAGGAGGGGGGGGGGGTCATAATTATATTGCCATTATCAGCTTTTGGATCGCTGTTACACCATGGAGGTATGTGGTTTCCTTTCCTTATTGACTCAGATGTGAGGGTGCCGTGCATAGAGAGAGAGGGCGAGGATGGAGGGGTGGCTATAGAAAGAAGGGGTGGGAAGGTTGTGGCTATATAGCAAGAGAGCGAGAGATTCTGATGACTACTTAAAGTAAGAGAAAGAGCTGCTATGTATAGAACAGGTGTGGCCATACAAAGCTAAGGGAAAAGTGTCTGTATAAAACAAGAGAGGGAGTAGGTATGTATAAAACAAGAGGCAGTTATGTACAGCAAGAAAGGGGGGGGGGGGGGGGTGTGATTACATAAAATTAGAGGGAGAGAAGCTATATGCAGAGCAAGTGGAGGCTATGCAAAGCTAAGGGAAAGGTGTCTGTATAAAGTAAATTGGAAAATAGTAAAAAAAAACTTTAAAAAAACATAAAACTTTATGTAATCACTTCTTCCTCTCTTGCTGTTCATAGCCAGGGATGACTATGCAACGCTGAATGAGAGATGGTTGTACAATGAAAGGAGAGTGTACATGTCTGTAAGGAGATTCGCTAAGTACAGCAAGAAGCAACGATGGTTGTATGAAGTAAGGCGAAATAGTTACATATAGCACGGCAGTGGCTATGTAAGCAAGAGGAAAACTTGCTGTATATCATAAAGTTAATACAAGAGTAGATATGTAAAGGACAGAGATGTGTATATACAAGGGTAGAAGTCTCTATATAGCTTGGTAGGATAGGTCGGAGAAGGGGTGGGGGAATGGGCTATGCACCCAGAAGAAAAGAAGTGACGAAATTATTATTATTATCAAAGAGGAGGTAAAGGAGAGAGGGCGTTCATTCTCTCTACATACTGGAACTCAACCGGCTAATGAGAAAATGGGAGCGCAGATGTTGAGTGTCAGATCAGCTTAATAGGCAGCTTGAGTTGGTGTGAGAAGGTCAGCAAACTGCGGCAGCTGGTTTCTGTAAAGGTGTGCAGTGTGTCTCTCGAAATGTTTACGTGTTTATTGACTGGATGTGCATTCCTACGCCTTTTCCTTCTTCTTCTTTTTTTTTTAGATTACGATGATGAAAGAAGAAGGGGGGGGGGAAGAAGAAAGAAAAGAAAGAAAGTAAGCAAGAACTTTGAGAAAGAAAGAAAAGAAAAGAAAGAAAGAAAGAAAGAAAGAAAGAGAGCATGTGTTCTGTTGAATTAATATACAAGTGCACTGGCGCATCTCGGTTTTAATGACATTAGTTCTCATACTCTGGAGTACCATGAAACATCAGCAGCATTTGGACACAAGTCTGAATAGTTCATATTCAACCAAGTATAGATCTGAAAATCCCCGGCGGAGCGTTTGTACCCCCTGCTAAAAAAAATCCCACAACAATAGTAGAATCAAAAACACTATACAGATAAGACCGGGCACTCTCTTCTTCATATCACCAGAAAACGCGTGCACAGCCACGCCCCCTCCTAGCGTGAACACACTTTTTTCTTCACGTCATTAAAACGTGCGGGCTGCGCCGCTTGTGTTACTAGTTTTGTATTCAAGATCTGGATCAAGGTGTGCTCTATCACACTTTTCTCTTCACGTTATTAAAACATGCGTGCTGCGCCGTTTGTGTTACTAGTTTTGTATTCAAGATCTGGATCAAGGTGTACTCTACTTCACCTTTCTGGATCTTTTTGGAAAACGAAAAAATGCCATGGTTCTTGAATTTCTGTAATCAATGCCTGCACACTACTGCCCTCTTCTTCTTGGTTTCTTGACTGCCGCCATTGTTGTTTACAGACTACATTCTCGACGCTTGGGGGCGCTGCATATCTCGGTAAACGCAAAATTGGCCTAGTGGCCCGTCTTATCTGTATAGTGTCTTTGGTAGATCACAAGATTTCGGGAAAAACTCGACGCTGGAAGTAGGTCAGACATTTTCCTACCTCAGTCACTCATTAACACTAGTCACAACTTCTATTATTTGGAGGGCATTTAGGTTCAACAGGCTCACGGAGAAGAGTTATAGTCATAAATTTCATACTCACGGTAACAGGGTCAAACCGAAAAGTGAGGCAAACTTATGAGCAGTTTCGGATGTTTGTACCGCCTGCTAAAAATAGACGAAGGGATTTCCAGCCTTTCGGAACAAATCTATTTCGCCACTAACGTTGTGCAGTGAAGATTGATACTGTCGTTGACACGGATTAGATTGGCCCGGCTGTCCTTTCCTTATCTTGCAGTACTTTCTGTGACTGAAATTGGTGAGCCGTGGCCTTTTATTGTATGTAGACATAATGGGTTGAGCAAAAACCGTCTTGTTTTTTTTTTTTTTCTCGCTTTGTTTTCTGCTTATTTGAAGCCGTCAGTTCTTTCCCAATTTTGACAGACCAGTGAGATCAGAGTTATGCCAGGCAGGTTTGTCTTCGGCTGTTTTCTTGTTTTTTTTCCCCCATGTATTTCTGAAAGTCCCCCTTGAACAACCACAACCGAGTGTAGTTTTCCGTGCCTGTTGCCAAAATAACACGTAGGCTACCTGGAGGAAGGAGCTATGCATAAGATGTAGCGTTGGGAATCTAAATTGCATTATGCCCAGCTAAACGGATTTATCGAGGAATGTTGAATTTCTTGCCTGCGCTTCTTTAAGTTAAGTAATAATATGGCCACTGCTCTTCAGCTCACTTTTCTCTCCATTTCTCTTTCTGTCCCTTTTTTTCTGTTTCTCTCTCTCTCTCTCCTTCGCTTTTTCTACTTCTCTCCTTTGTTTTTGCGTTTTCCTTTCCAGAGGTTAACTGAGGAATCACGTCAACGTTTTTTTAATCCAATCCATGAAGGAATGAGAGAAAAAAAAAGACAAATAAATAGGAATAAGACGACTGGCATATAAAAAAGCAAGAGAGAAAGACCGAGAGAGAGTGAAGACAAAAAAGAAGTAGAAAAAAGAAGAAAAAAAGAGATGACTGGCAGTATAAAAAGAAAAGCGAAAAGGAGGGACTGTGAAAAAAAAAAATTAACCCGAATAACACAATAAACAACGTTTGAGAAAGTGAGAGATTGAAGTCCAGAGGATGATGGCAGCAAGGGTTGACGTTGTACTCCGTGTAACTCAGTTACCTCAGCATCTCCCTACGTTTTGTTTGCCTTCTTTTCCTCTTGAATTTCACCGCGTCAAATAAGGAGAGAAGGGAACATGTACAGATCTTATTATTGATCTTACAGGAAAATTAATGATGGAGAACTGCAATAAATTACAGATGAGATTTATTACTTGACTTCTTTCAACTCTCGTGCTTTCTCCCTTTCCCTGTCCCTCTCACTCCTTGTGGGGTTTTTTCTCTCTCTCTCTCTCCTTTTTTCCATCTCTCTCTCTTTTTCTTTCTTTCTCTTCCTTTAAGTCTCTGATACGTACACTCACAAACAAGAAAACGTAAACACAATCTCATATACATTTCTGAAATATTACAGACAAACACATAAACATCCCTCTTTCTCTCTCTCTCTCTCTCTCCCTCTCTCTCTCTCTCTCTTTTCAGTCTTACATACACGTCGGCTCATTCACATTCAAGCATATATTAACCCAATCTCATACAATTTTCTCGAAGAAAATCACAGATACATATATTACTAAAACATTACAGGAGAATGCATCGCACCTACCTGTTCTTTGGAGATGTAATGTTGAAAATTACAAGCACTGAATGGCTGCATACTCAGTTACAACAATTCTAACCTGAGGGGGAAAAAACTTAATACATGAAAACTTGGGACTGCTTCTTACTGGTCAGTAACATAATGTGCTCATCACAGCTTTGCATAATGTTATAGTTTAATTTTCTCACCTTTTCTGTTGTGAGTTTGAGCTATCTCTGCAAGAGCCTTTGTGGTGCGATGCTATTCTGAATGAGTATCTCATTTTAGAGATACTTTTGTTTTCGAATTAAAACTTCTAGTGATAGTATTATTCACTGATTATACAGCATTTTCAGAATAACAGTAAAATGATATTAAGCTTCAGAATATTCTGACTTTGATTGTGGGCCAAGTTTCAAGATGATGCTTTCAATAGATTTTGAATCTATAGGACAGATGGGTGATATACTGTACAGATTACAGATTCAGTGACAAAGCATATAATCAATGCCACCATATACCAACATACTAGACGTGCCATTTGTGTAGTCTCACCCCCTCCTCCCCATCCACCCACCACCCTCTTTACCGCCCCTTTTCTTTCCTTCAATCACTAAGCAAGTATATAGAATGAGTATAATGAATTATTTGGTCAATGCAATGATTTATACTTTGCATGCCTAATATGAAAGACATTTATTCGTAAACTTTTGAGAAATCCATAATGGTCTTCATTGGTGAACACTGTAGTCTACCTGATCTACAACTTGTCTGCACGTGGTTGAAGGAATAGCTGGTCACTCTCCATATGTGGGATCTTATAGAAGACTTTTAAAGAAAGACATTTCTATAACTCTTTAAATGGCGAACCTGTGACATAATCTTCAATAATAATCATCTCTCCTAAGGATCCGTACCGTTAACCCATTGTCAGTCATGACTGTTGAATAACAGCATTGTTAATCCGACCCATCTTGTTACTGGGAAGAGTATTTAGCCAACAAACTTCATAGATTCAATTAGAAAGTCTAAGTTTCACTTGGGGGTCTAACAGTTGATAGAGTTAGGATGAGAATGACTATTCTTAATATAGAAATGCACATATTATCATACTGTCCAATGATTACAACAGTCCCAAGCCTGGACTGTACAAACCGCTTCACGTCTTTTAAATAAAAAAGACGTACCCAACAAACTGAATATCTAAGACAGAGTTTACAGGTTCCTGGATTTCTTTAATGCTACCAATTCTTGGTCCCTATTGCAATATCCAGACACACATTGTCAGACTACCAACGTTATAAGTTTGCATAACTCAATGTTGCACCATTATTTAGATCCACGTATGCCACGGAGTTTATACTGTTATACTGGAGTGCGGACTCATGACGTCACCTTAACAAAATACCATGTGTCTAGCGTGCCAATAATGGGCACCATGACCATGGGGTTAGACTTAGTGTTGATATACTCGTGCACAGAGTGTAGTCAATACTTTTAAAATCTTTTCTTGTAAACAAACGGATTCATGATTTATTTTTTTTTAATTACCAAGAGCTACAGCAAGAACAAATTACAATAGACTTGCTATCGTAAGATAATGGCAGTGTGAGTTTCGTTTGGTTTTGAAATAATTTACACGTGGTAACATAACAACAACGGCGCTAAGTGTTAACGTTAACTAGGTTTCTTGCCTCCATGGGCATGGCTCCACATTCGGCACGCATCATGTCATCAGTCGGCTCTCCAGTATAATAGCATAAGCTCCTTGGCGTATATGCATAAAGAAAGCTAAATTTAATTTAAAACAACAACGTGAAAATGTTATCCCGCTTACCAGAGATAAAGACAATGAATTCTCAAGGTCTGTCTTTTTCTTAAAAATAACTTTACCGCCGGCCTTTAAAATATTCATATAGTATGTTCTGTTTTAAACTTACAAATCAAACTACATCTTGAACTCTATCATTTCTGTCCAATCATGGACATAGCTGTTCAGTCAAGCATTTCATCCAATCCTACTTTATCTTTTCAGATTTTCTTTTTTTCAGACAGCACACAATAGCAAAAACACTAAAAATGAAAACGTGAATGATGATAAGATAAGAAGGAGGGGAAAAACAGAGAAAGAGATAAAGAAGATAGAAGGAAAAGAAGAACAAGAAAATACACACATTAAGAAGAGAAGAAAAGGAGATATGTGTGATTATGTCTTTATTTCGTATTTTCGTTTGAGTTCTGCTCCCACAGTTACCCGAGACGACTAATCAGCTTCCCAATGATATATGCCGCCAGAACCACGGTGAGCTCAGGCCGGAGCGTGAGCTAAAATTACCCGCTGTGTGACAGCATGAAAAACTATCTTGGTGCTTTTCTCATTTTTCTCATCCTGGTTACAGCAATATCGATAAGGAATACGATAACAAATGAGCCACATGACAGAAGTCGGGATGTAGCAGTAGAAAGTTACGAGAGGGTGATTACCCAATATCCAGTCAAAGCAATAATAATGTGCTCGACAGAGAGAGAGAGAGAGAGAAAGAAAAAGAAAGAGAGAGAGAGAGAGGAGAGGATAAAAAGAGGAGGAGAAAAAATGAAAGGGAAAATGAAATATAAAACGAGGAGAAGACAATGGAAAGAAAAACACGAGGAAAGAAAGAAGAAGAAAACACGTCCACAGGGAATATTTCATTTGGTTTTAAACCAGTTGGTGGGTGAATGTGGAATTATTTGCAATCAAAATGGGTTGATCTAACCAAGATTTGTTCTGGCAACTTCATTCACTTTGTTGTTGTTATCGTTGTTTTAGAACAGTAAGGTAAAACGTGTATCGATGAGCATATTTATGGGCCAGATCTTTCTTTTACATTCACCCGAGCTTTTTAAACCATCAAGTTTCATTTGCAAACAATTTAAAACTTTACTTGGTGTTTGAATTTAAGTGATTATTTCCAACAACTGAAATCCCCCCACCCCCTCAAAGATACAAACACACAAATAGCTTAATGAACTGATAAGCACATGGCCTGCAGTTTTACGACATGCTCGATTAATCACATCAAAATTTGGCTCTTGCCATCACGCCTTGTAACCATAGAAACGGTGCGGCGGAAACTAGAGGAAAGCTTTTTTTTTTTGTGGTCCACTCATATTCTCTCCCAGACTCCTCATGTATCCTCAGAAAGATAAAGTAATATTATGCTCTAATTGAAGCCACCGAGCGAAAAATATCTAAGTTATGCTTTATATAATTTTTTAAAAAAATTAACGGTCCAAATTTAAGATGGAAATATTCAAACATCATAAGGTGCAAAAATAAAGTAACTACTGTAGCACGTGACCTCAGAAACAAAAAAACAATAAAGACTTTTTGTTTCAAATGAATTCTTTCAAAACGAATTTGAGTATGTCACTTCTCATGCTGAGGGTCTTCAATTGGTGGAGAGTTCGAAACTGAGGGGCAAACTCAATCTCAGTTCAGTGCAACATTGGAAAGAATGTTAAGTCACTATGTGTGCGTGAATAACGGTATTTAACAATTTTTAAACAAATTGGCAATGAAAATCGGCAAATATTTCCTACATTTCACAAACGCTAATACGATCCATTATGTCCAAAGGCTGTGATCTGAGTAAATTAATACCTTTTCAGTTCTTCATTTTATTCCTCAATGTGGCAAAAAAAAAAAAAGGGGGGGGGGGGGGAGGGGGGGGGAGGAAGGGGTAAGAAGAATAGCTCTATGTCTGTCGCATTGATTTAACATATTTTAATTCCTCAGTATATGAAAAAACAACGGGTTTGAAAAAGATATGCCCGCATCGCTTAAATTCAACAATTGTTGGATCCTGATTGAATAAATCGATATAGCCGAAAATAAAGACAGAACATAGTCAAGTCTATGCTGCCACAAACTAACACCTGTTCGTTCTCTTCTACATGTCGATCTAGGTGGCCAATAAAAAAGATTGAACAGACAACCTTAGTACATAAACAGACAAGCGTTCATTCTCTGGTACCATAATAATTAGAAGAAGAAGAAGAGAAGAAGAAGAAGAAGAAGAAGATGATGATGATGATGAAAAAGGAGCATTTATATCGAGCTTTTCCCGTATAGTACGGCCTCTAAGCGCTGTGCAATCTATTACTACCCAGAGAGATTCTTATTGGGGAGACATTTATAATGCTCTCAGCTTCCAGGGAAGCACTGGAGGCAAGCGCCTATTAAGCACGCAAATTCTTACCAGTCTTACACAAATTATATAACTTATGCAAATATACCTTACCTTCCATAAGTGTATTTCTCTTCAGATCCACCTCGAAATTTTGCAATCCTCACCTTACGAAGGAAAAGAAAAAAATCACCAGGTCTTACTCCATCCTTGCCGTATTTGCAAGATGCAGCATACCCCGGTAGTTTACATTCATTTCGTACTGCATCCACCCGAATCCATTTCCTAGAGGTATTTTAACTCAAACTTTCAGAAAGAAGGTGTAAAATGAGGGCCAAAATTCACGACGTCTTGCGGAGATAAACAAAATCAAACAGTAAATTCCAGCGAAATTATCTCTGCAGTTTTAATATCCACCCTCTCCAAAACAGTTCATCTCTTCCGCTGCAGTTTCACAAACAGTAATGTTAGTCACAACAGTCCAGCTATCCGAACTAGGAAAAGAGAAGTAAAAGATAAGAAATGAATTCACAAGATAAAACCGAACTTATAAACTACCTAAATTTACCTGCTGATATCGTCCCCCCCCCCTCCCACAGTTCATCTTTCTTTCTAACGGTAATATTAGCTGAAGCAATCCTAGGCTATAAGAACTAAAAGACAAACAAAATAAGTTAACAACAAAGTTGATAACAATCACACAATAATCACACAGTAAATTTTAGCCTATCACATCGAAATGTCCTAGCAGATGTAAAAGATTTTCACGAAATAAACCCAACTTCTAACAATAGTAATATTAGTTAGCGCAGTCAGGTTATTCCAGCTAAAAATATTGGAGAATAACTGAGACAACAAAACTAGCACAAAACTGTAAATAAAATCACACAGTAAGTTCCAGCGTATCAACGCTCGACATTCCCGTGAATCTATTCTTGGTTTCCACGAAATGGCTCACCGTCATCTTTTTAACTATGATGTGGCAAACGTAATCAGGGTGCCTGCTCCATTTAAAAGAATTAAACAAACAGGAAATGGGATGACAGGGTAAAATATAACTATTGTCTATCGAGAATTTCCTGCAAGGGTTCTTGGTTTCCTTGAAATAGTTCACTTCTTCTTCCTTACAATAATATTAGCCAACATAAACACGGGCTGGCCGAACAAGCAGGCAGGTTGTTACTGTAAACTGAGGTAAATGTGGCGCTTTTCCCTCTTCGCTCTTATCAATGGCAGCCACGCACGCTTCAACGACCCAAGTGTTGTTGTTACGGGGTCGTTGCTCACACGCATCTATATGCGCTCACGTTTCCCCTGTTCTTTCTGCCATCTCACGCCTTAACTTCCAACACCGTTTTTTGTTACTTTGCTTGGTCCAGCGCAGGCTTTCCTAACTCGCGATCACGTCGTGCGTGCCTATAGCGAGGAAAGGAATAATGTAGATCCATCACACTCTCAGCTGTGGATTGATGGGCCAGGGGTGTTTCTAACATGTTGGTTTGCTGCACGTTTTGTTTTCTTATTCGCGAGTATGTATGTATGTATGTATGTATGTATGTATGTATGTATGTATGTATGTATGTATGTATGTATGTATGTATGT
>JBCEWB011015682.1:0-14968 GCA_039654565.1 Peronia peronii | reverse complement strand
GTCTGTCTGTCTGTCTGTCTGTCTGTCTGTCTGTCTGTCTGTCTGTCTGTCTGTCTGTCTGTCTGTCTGTCCACCCACCTATTCATCTTTCTGTCTCACCTCATATTGTTCTCTCTGCACTCTTATTCTCACTCTATTCTGACAGGCCACGCCTGTCACTATTGCACAAAGATAGACACACAAACACAGGTTCATAGGTTCATAACACCCCGTAATCTAAACAACTGGCTTTTGTTATCAAGACCAGACTCTCTGCCAAAAGATCCGTATCTATCAACTGGCTACTCTCCCGCCGGATCACGAGGTCACGGAGGACTAGGGGAGAGTTAGTTTGTGGGGAGAGGGCTAGAGCTAGAGAGAGAGAGAGAGACAGAGAAAGAGAGAGAGAGAGAGGTATGACCCCGGAATGGAGGTGTGTCCACTGAACCTATGTTTGTAAACACGCTATGTTAAGTATATGCTTAATAAAAATCATATTGTGTGACACACACCAGGCCTGGTGTAGATGTGCGCTCGTCGTCACCTTAGTTGTTGTTTTTGTAAGGGTGAAATCCATGCACAAAGAGACGTGGAGATGGGGAGAGGTTGGGGGGGGGGGACATAGGAGAGGAGAGGTAGTTCCTTAGGTTGGGTATGGGGGGGGGGGGGCAGTGGAGTATCAAAGAAAGTTGTGACAGCAAGTGTTGACAGACATGGTGCAAAACTGCACTTGAAGATCTATGACTCAGTTTGTAAATCTGAATTTGTATTAAAACTGTGTAAAGTCCAGGTGTGTATGTGTGTGTGTATGTATGTGTGTGAGTCTGTGTGTGAGGTTGGATGAGAGAGCAGGGAGCGGTTGCTTGGGGGAAGGGCGATTAGGGGAAGGGAGATAATTATTAGGCTATACGTGATAACTAAGCGGTGACAGATTTTGTAATGTAGGCTTAACTTAAGGCTGTTGAAGATTTCTGTTTTTATGGCTGAAATTAAGTGTACGTGTGCGTATGTCTGAGGTGAGAAATAGAGATTCTTTTAAGACTGTTGAGTAGCACAAAAGAAAGAAAGGAAGGAAAAAAAGCGAACGAAAGAAAAAAAAAAGAAAAAAGAAGGGGGCTCCATCCCAAGACCCATTAGTCGTTCAACCATAGATAATATTTTAAGAGTCTCCCGCTTCATAAACGGGTATATCTGTCTAGCAGCCCTGACCTCTTAGTTTGTTTGACTATGAGAGCATCTATAATATTTGTCCTTAGCTGAGGCACACAATAACTAAATGTCCCCCCCCCCCCCGCGCGCCAAAGGCTACAAAAGAAAGAGGCTAAAACTCCAGACAAGGCATTACAGGACTGAAAATTCCACCATTTAATAGATACATGGTTATTACAGGAAAGAAAGCGAAAACACATACAGAGTGAAAGAGAGAAAACAATAGCGCACGATCTCAAGACTCAAATTCCGCAACATAATAAATAGTTGCCTAAATAAATAAAGCAAGCGGCAGAAAAACTATCGCTCAACCTCAAAACATTGTAGAAAACAGGCTCGTGGCAATTCTCATTCCGAGTAGGACGGCGAACAGAGAGAAAGTCGAAATACACAATAACAAAGTGTCCTGTTCTTAAGATGTCATAATAGCCAGCGACGCCTCGGCTTTCCGACTTTCTCTAGCGCAAATAACGACAAAGCAAAGCGATGGATTCATGGCCGCCGGAGCGGAAGAATGGATTCCATAGCGCTTGGCTGCCTCTCAACCCACTACATAGCCGGACTGTTTCTCGGCCCAACGCCGGATCTGGGATCCTATAGACTGGATCTTTGATGGCAAAACTCTATTCTTCCCTTTTATCCAGATGCCCTATGCCATGATTAGCTGTTTATTCTGAGTACTGAAAACAGAAAATCTCCCAAGTTTGTTTCTGGAAATAGACTACACCAAATGACATCGGTATGAATTCACGAATGATCTCAGCTATTTCATTCAAGGAGGCCCTGAGAACTCTTTATCCGAATGCCATCACGAGAGTTTGTACGCAGGAGTGGAAGGGGGAAGAGACGGCTCGATGTTTATCGGAGACTTTAATGTACGGTGTAATTTTATATCGGGTTTGAAGATCAAAGTGTTTAATGGTCCCATGTAATAGCAACACTTAACACTGTTTCTTCATTTCCACGACTAGCAAGGCGCCAACTCGAATTTTTTGTCCTCTGTATGTTTCAACTGTTCCAGGCGCGAAACCGACCATCATTAGAAATCTGGTTTCTTGAGTAATTCTGCAATGTTTAAGTTTAAGTGCACTGTGCGCAGACCATGTAGAAAAAAAAAAGATGAAAATTTATAAGGCTGTACAACTCGGCTCCCAGCTGTCGATGATTAACTTCTACAGCTGCCTGCTCTTTCATTTTGAAAAAAAAACTCCAGCAGATTAAACTTTACATGGTACGAAGTTCCCGCTTCTTGAAATGAATTACCAAGGAAGGCCGTTCCTGGTCTGCTGATTGATATTTTGTCCCTTATATTTAAAGTACTCTTGTGATTATGTTTGACTATTAATGAGTCTGCACTAGTGTTTGTGTCGGCGCTCCGGGAATGAGTTTTGCGATGAGGAAAGGATATTTTGTGTTGATGTAAGTGCTTCTTTCTCAGATTTGTAAAAGCACATCTAGGTCACACTTCGCTAAACTAAATATAAGGAGAATCAGAATTGGCCATGCACCAGGTAGATCGGGTTCATTTAGCGCTCAGTCCCTTCCAGTGGTCTCAGCTGGCTTTGCTAAATCTGTAAAGGGATGCTAATTCTGGTAATTTTTTTTTATTGGATCCCGTTACACTTTCTAACTGGTTTACTGTATTTTGTTCCCTCATCGCTCCGATAATAGGATTTGCTTAATAAGGTTTTAAACCGAATGTATATGTGCGTATGTACATGTAACATATCTTCAGGTATGTGGGTGGGGAGAGAGGGGAAGTGGGAAGAGAGTGGGGAGGGGGAGCCACTTCCTCATACTGATCACCAATGCTAGAAGTTGTTTGTGTATCTTAAATTACAAGAAAACCACTTCATAGCTGCATGAAATGGAAGGATACCAATCTTCCCAAGGAATTTTTTTCTGGGTTATTATTCAAGTGTTTTAAAATCTCACATATCCCAGCCATCATAATGCAAAACATGTTGCTTTTTGTTACTGCAGTAATATCAGTTTAAACCGAAATGTAAACTGATAGTGCACGCTTTCAATTCGTCCCTTTGTAGAGGCAATGATGGTCTAAATTTACCAATGTTGTCGAAGAAAACTGATCTTAATGAGGAAATTGTAATTATAAATACGACATGTTGAAATGTTCAGTATTAATAACTACATGAGCGAAGACACTGCCGAACTCAAATTGGAGATTATTATGTAACTTGATCATTCTGCAATCCTTGGTAGTCATAGAAAATTCTGAATATTGATGTCTAGCATATAATATAATATAATATAATATATACAAGGATTAGTTAAAAGTTCAGGTCAATATTAGTATAAAGAGGTGGGATGATACCGGTAAATGAGGTCTGGGAATAGCCGTTTTCTTGAAACCGGAAATCAGAAATGATAGATGAGTATTAGAGATTTAATTTTATTTCTTAATTACTTCACTTTGTAAATTACCGTCCAGTTTTGTTGGCTAATTTGTGTTTTATTCATCTCTTCTTTGAACTGGAGATAGAAGAAATGTCAGCCACGTAAACTGATGCTCTCTAGCACATCAGCAAATTTCACACCACATCTTCAAACCAGTAAACAATTTTTATTTTCCAGATAAAGATCCCTCTGCCCCAGCTGTCTACCCTTTTGCACCATTATCACTAATAAAGTGCTTTTACCCATACTTACCCACTCACACACACTCTCTATGTATGATTCATGCATATATCTGGACACTCATATATAAAACCATACATACGTACATACATGTCTATGTACTTATTCATACACATTCGTGAGCCAATTACGCACTTACGCACACCATTCACGCAATTCATTCACACCCACAACCTACATAACACTGTCTCACACATCTACCTACACACTCACACATAATATACATATTCATACATTCATACCCAGACCCATAAACACATTCGTACTACTCCCACCAACAATCGACCTAATGGTTGCTGATGCACAGGCACAGCTCCATACTGAATCTCAACTGCTAACTTTGAAGTTTGGCGTATTTTTTTTTCTCTGAATCACCTAGCAGATCCTATAGATAACTTTCAGACAAAGTGAGTTATCCACATAGTTTTTACAAGTATAGTTAGCCGATCAGAGCATTCAGGTAATTGAGTCAGACATGTTGAGCTGTCGGCTATCGTCTGGTCAAGCTGAGCAGAGCACCGATCATTGTATTGTTTCATTGACTTAGCCATTTAAATGCTCATAATTTACTTTGATCGCTAAAGTTAGCCATGAACAGCATCAGAGCTTTAGTATGTAACGGATAGCTCGGCTAATTATGTAATCTGTACTATAAATCTGTGACAAAATTTATAAAAGGCTCATGGACTCGAAAACTGCTGAATGTATCCATATGAAATTTGGCGCGTAACGTATCGAGATAACCTCAACTAGGAGGTTGAAAGATGTTTTACAGAACGTAAAGCACAACATTGTTCATAAAGATCTGTGTTTTTCCTTACATAAAGCTGAAAAAAAAAAAAAAAACAACCAAAAACAGCGTAACTTTGTTTGACGTTATTCCAAAAAAGCGATGATGATTGAATAGTAAACTCGAGAGAGTGTATGATCCAAATTGTACGTTCAATAGAATGACGCTTTCAGAACACCAAACATGTTTTTTTAAAGTACGATTTAGTTAAATCACCTAAATACCAACACCAAGGTGTGCACGCTTGCCATACACCTTGAGTCGCAGGGCAGTATCGGTTTGACATATTTAAATAATCTCCCACAAAGGCCGTGGGTTCTCTTCTAGTTAATCGTAATAATTGTTAACATATGCCTCTAGATGTGTGATTTCTAATATCTTACCGATTCCCAGCTCTAATATGCGTATAAGCCTTTCAGCTTTTCAGTTTGTTCACTTCCTTGTAAATTTTACAGAACCTGAGTTTGCCGTTTAGAATTTTGTAGCGATGATATACACATGTTTACAAAGACAGACACACAAGTCATATGTTTTTTTGTTGTTGTTTTTTTTCTGTGAGATGACGGCCCATAACCCTTCCCTCCATCTAACCCAAATTAAAAGCGATATTCCGTTGTTCTTTCCCCCGGGTTCTGTTTTGAAAGATCCCATTTACGACAGGCCCCGCCTGAACGTGAGCGAGGCCCGGGAGACGTTAGCCCCGGAGTTTCTATCAAAACTTGCTTGTAATTGAGCTGAAACTCTATTGGGTTAATCTTTGGCCAGCAGATAATTACTGGCTTGCCTATGAGCCAGGGATGGAGAAAAAATTGAAAAACAGGCGCTCTGGTGGTTTAACAGAAGCTTGTTAGCGGATCAGATAGACGCTGCTTTGTTGTTTTTGTTGTTATTGATGATGTTGTGTCTGATCTGAGTTATGCAGATGAGGACTGGACGGGTGGTCGAACTTTTGAGGGAAAGGGAGACAGAGAAAGGCTTCGTTTATTTATCAGTTCTGTTTTTCAATGTGTCGCCCAGTCAAATTAGCAGCTTATTCGTTTGTTCATTCACTCTCATTCACTCACTCACTCACTCACTCACTCACTCACTCACTCGCTAACTCACTCTCACACTCATTCATCACTCACTCATTCACTCACTCACTCATTCACTCATTCACTTACTCGCTCACTCATTCACTCACTCACACACTCATTCTCTCATTCACTCACTCATCTGTTCCTCTCCAAAACACTGTCCTGCTCAACAACTTTCTTTCGAGCATGTCAGCATATCATCAGCGGCCACACTTCAGTCATAAACAACAGAATGCTAAAGTTCTCAAAGTCATATTGAACTACCTACTCACACACACTTAAAAAGAAAAATCGCCGATCTCTGCCAACGCTCAGAACATAAATCGACTGGTTCAAAAAATGCCACAGATTTAATCTTCGTTCAACTACAACAACAAAAATAATTTAAACATGAATCATTTTCTACCTGGCTCAAAATGCCAACAACAACTCATTCGGCATAAGCACACACACACACACACACACACACATACGCGCGCACGCGGGCATACACGCACACACGCACACACACACACACACACGGGCATACACACACAGACTCACAAAGAACATGATACTAGATCCAGTCGCTTGTATTTCTAATCATGGCTTCTATTAAGCGAAAATTGATTTTTTCCTTTTTCCCCCCTCTGCCTTTCTTTGGTATTATTTCGCTGATAATTTGACCTCTTTTTGATGTTTGGGGTTTAGGTGGAGTGTACTTATAGTACTGGGCCTCTTCTGGTCTTTACAAAGACTCAGACAATGCAGACGCCTTGTGTTCTGGGGTAACTGAAGTCTCAATCCTACCTTTCAATTTTTTTCCCTTGTAAATCCAAACTGAATATTCTTCCCATCTGTGATTAAAGCCCTGTTTTACCAAGCGTAGTTACTGCCGAGAATGGCAAAAAAATGGAGTATGGTGACCCTATTGTGGCCGGTCTTCCCCGCGAGAAACTCTATATATCCTGCCGACAAGGGGAACAATCCAGGGAAGAGTATTTAATAAACGCTGATCAGCGACACCGGAAGTACTTCAGCTCGATCGACCACGATCTCCCGCCACAGGAATACTGGTCGCTCATTTTCCGCCATCAGTTTTTTGAAAGGTCTTGATAGCCCTCAGTCTTTGAACAGGAAGATTTATTTCACATTTTGTTAAATTAAATCTCCTTGGAGAAGTGAGAATTGAAGATATTAAGAATGGACATAAACCATATATCACCTTAAAAAAAACCGGTATAATACAAACACATAGTTCTTTACAGCAGTCATATATTGATGAATTACTAAACTGAATGAACTTAAAGGAAAGAAAAAAAAGAATGAAAAAAAGAAAGAAAGAAAAGACTTCAAGATTCGTCCATGTAGTTTTGAATCTGAGATGATGTCACTCTCAAATATCATACCGGACACGCTCTTGTCGGCACGAAAATATCTCATATTGTTTGTAAGTTTATTTTGACTGACTGACACACCCTTCAAACTATGCTCGGCTTTAAAAAGATTTCATACCTAATATTTCCTGACTTTAATATGAGTCAAATAGTTCATAAACACAAAATATGAAACGTTTTTCTATGGTCGTAATTTAAGCTCAAAATGGCCCAGAAAGTGTGTCATGAAATTTGCAGATATCAAGGGATATTTATTTGTCTATTTCATCGGTACCAATATATCAGATTCACTAATGATATTATGAGTATTTAGAAATACCCCTAACCTGAAGTAATCTGATTCCGTGAGAAAAAATTTCCCTAAACTAAAATAATTTGATTACGTAAGAACATTTCAATGCTATGATCAACTTCCATGTCAGCGGAGTTTTGGTCAATAAAATGTAAAGTTTTCCCCTGATGTGACAGAATTCCTATGAAGAAACAGACAACCGCTGTAATGACTTTGTAACAGAACTTGCATCATAGACCAAATTAGAATTGTTTTGGGCCGATTTCGCTGTGTAGCCAAGGGTTTACAGGTATTACAGGTGTGACAGCCCGCAGGGTGGCAGTAGCGCCTTGTATCTCTGTGTCAA
This sequence comes from Peronia peronii, assembly GCA_039654565.1. Taxonomy (NCBI): domain Eukaryota; kingdom Metazoa; phylum Mollusca; class Gastropoda; order Systellommatophora; family Onchidiidae; genus Peronia; species Peronia peronii. The sequence continues at coordinate 7,242 of JBCEWB011015682.1, read as the reverse complement.
CATCTGGAGCGGTGGAGTGACAGGCGTAAAGTCTGACGTGATGTCTGTCTAGGCCATGTTTTTCTAGCAGCCAAGTTATCGTGCTATGACAAATGTCGAGATAGCCGTCCTCAGGTGGCGGGAAAACGAAATAGGAACGTAACGAAATAATAATAATAATAATAAAATGCCCTTTTTTCCATTAGTTTACTTATTTTCCTGCTTTTCACAAGTATTAAAATACCATATATACCACTTTACTCTAAAATTAAATCTTAGTTTCCTGGAACTAGGAATTTTCTGGGAAAATATTTGTGTTTTGTCAAAGCTCAAATTAAAATCTGTATTTTGTTCATTGATGTATTATAAGAGAGAGTGTAAGATTAAGTGATGATTTTCTCGAGATAACGTTTTGAGGGAGTAAAAGGTGTTTTGTTGAAATACGTAAGAACCTGAAACTGGGCTCAGGGATTGCTTGTGACCGCGCGTGCATGTGTGACCTCATTAATTGTCCCTGAATACACAGAGAGCTCTTTAGCGCCTCGTTCTCTCCTCTGTGTCATTTATCAGCTTTATAAAGGTGACAGGGTGGGGAGAGGGAGAACGAGGGAGAGAGAGAGGAGGGAAGAGGATGGGAGGGAAAGAGAGGAGGAGGAGAGAAGGAGGGGAGTTAAAGCAAAAGACAGAGAAAAAGAGAGGAGGCGACGGAGGAAAAGAGAGAAAGAGTGGTAGAGAGAATTAGAGAATCTGTATGAGAGTAAGGGAAGACAGGAATGCTCTTTATCCCCCCTTCTTCCTGCCCCCCCCCCCTCTCCTCCTCCGTCCCTGCCCACCGTGCTATATACACCGAGACGATGCAGACAGGAAAAAGAGAGAGATGGAAAGAGAGAGAGAAAGAACTAAACTAGATCCTAATATGTTATGACGTGAGGAGGTGGATGAAAAGCGAGGGAGTGGAAGGGCGAGGGGGAAGAGAGGGAGGAGGGAAGAGGATAGGGAGGAGTTGGCAACCCAAAGGCCCCAAAAGGCAAGGATCAGTATGTTAAGTTAATGTCTCTTAGTCATGCAAGAGACAAATTTCAACGCTAGGCCCGTGAGTAAATCATTATCAGGGATCTTTGCAGGTGAGTGGGGGGGGGGGGGGAGGAGTGGCTGATGAATGAAGAGGTACACTCTGATGGACTGGGTAAGCCAGGGCGGAGGAGAGGACAGGTGAAATAAAACATATAAGCAAGCAAAACTTATCTGTATGACGCTGTAGCATAATATACAAGAAAATTGGGCAGGGTGTGGGGATTCTACAGACACAGATAGAATTTAACACGCTCCCAAACTGTGGAGGAAGATATTAAAATATATATATATATTAAGGCAAACGATCCTTATGAATAACAGTAGAAGAATAGATCTAGGCTAAAAAGAAAAAAAAAGGTCTGCTAAGGTTTACGCTGCAAGCAGACAAAATTAAAAGACGGATCAAAGGAACAGTAAAGTGCAAATGATAATGGATATAAGTGCAGAAAAAACCACTCCTCAAGAAACAAAATCTCCGTAGCTTTAATTTAAATTGATTTGCACAGTGATTTATATTCTAAATATCCCTTTTACGCATAGGCGGAATGTACAGAAGTGAACGAGGAGTAACAGAATGTTGTCTCGCTTGTCTTCTGTGTTTGAATGATATTTCAGTTATTGCTTTCTGTATCTATGCACCGGTTGACTTGTTTTGATTCAAGTCTGACTTTGACAGGAAAGTAGCCTCACTTTTTGCCCTCGTCTGAGTTCGACCATGCATGCACGTATAGATTGTGAGCAGTTGTGACCTCGTCAGACTTGCTCTAGACGTGCACATGGAACTATAAAATAAACGGTTCGTTTCCTCTTGTGTGTGGCTGGCTTAAGCAAGTCCAGCTCACTGACTTAAATGTCGCAGTTTTTAAATTTACATTATGGGTTTCTTAGCTTTGTCAATCTACAAATTATATTTAAAAGATAACGTCCATGAAATAAATTAAGACCATGGTCTTACGAAAACTGAACGAACTAAAGGTTATATGAAAACAGGCATTTGAAATTGTTTAGACCAGATTTCTTCAACAGCGACTTACCTGATCGTAACAAACTATCCAGAAAGACATCGAGAGACACTATACTTATCATGCTGTATGTTGTCATACATTTAAATTATCTCTCATTTTATCTAAAACGATAGAACATACTTGTGGAGTTCGGTGGCTATGGAAGAGTTTCAGTGTTCCTGTTAAAGTATCAAGAAAGATAAGACATATATAGCTAAGTTTTAAATGAAGAGGACCGTGTGGAAATCACTGCCCGTCACAGATAAATTACAACAAATATAGTGATAAAACTGACGGGCACCAAGACGTCTTCTCTTTCTTCCTCTCCAAAATCAGGAGGGGGTAGAAGTTAAGGTGAGGAGTACAGGATGAGGAAAGGGGAAGGAGATGTGCTACATCTCAATCTGTAAGCTGTCAGAGCGAGATGGGTGACAGATAAATCACACGCCTGTGTTCCTGTTAGGCAAGAGATAAAATATTTTGTTACTGTTGTTTTTATCGCGGCAACAGTTTCCGGTCGTGCACATTTTGGAAGCCAGGAATTTGGGGCACGGATATCTATTCCGCGATGATGGTTATATGAAAGTAAATTTGTCAAATTTACTGTTACGCTGTCGTTTAAAAGTTGTGACCTTTCACTACTTGGTACCTCACAAGTGTTGAAATAGTGGAAAGTTATGACAATCAGAGGGTGGTTTGACATTAACGAAAGTTGCAGAGGTGAGGAACTGGTAAAGAACCTGATATACTAGTGTGAAATCCTATAGCTCTAGAACCAGCAATGTTCCAAACAAGTAATAAATCTGAAAATTCTACTCTTGAAAAGGTCTCCCCAAATGGACGAGTTTTTCCTGAGACTCACAATCCTCTGTTCCAAGCGCATCAGCTTTGCCTATTTCCTCTCCTTCCAATGGTCTTCACTTCCTGCGCTCTGTGCGCCGAAAATTGCAATCTATTTCAGACTCCACATCTCACTCGCCAGAATTTGTCACATTATTAAAAAATGTCAGATAAATATTTTTTATTTCGGCGGCGTAGACTCAGGTTAAATGTTTGCACCATTACTTCCTGCAGAAAAATTACGCTTCATTTTTTAGACGCTGGAATTCAGGTCAGAAGACAATTTACATAGGAAAATTTTACTGGAAAAGGCACCCGTTTCGAGCGGATCAGTAGACTTTAATTCGTGCATCGTCTCTGTAATAGTATCATTCCCCATTTTTTTTCTTAGATTAATTTTTTAAAAATACTTGTCCTATTCGCTGTTAGGTTTCAGCCACGGAAAATAAAATATTTTTAAACAATCTTGGGCTTAGATGGAATTGGGCATAATCTGAATGTACCCACAATATGATTTATTTTCAAAGAACAGAGAACAGAAAAAGGGGAAGAACTTTCAAATCAGTACATAATTACTCTTAATTTATGACAAAATAACAAAATTACAGATGATGAGGAGTGCACGTGACGCGACAGAGATTTACTGACAAACAATCAAAACTTCCTTTGTAGTTGAGCCGTCTCCAGCTGGCTCCACGAGAGCCCCCGCTTTGACCCAATTGTGAATAGAATGCATTTACAGATCGATACGTTAGTCTCAGGGCAATCATTCTACTGACTAACAAAGCTGAAGGTATGTGAGAGGGCAGGGGGAGAGGGGGAAGGGGGGGGGGGGACGAAGAAGAAAAGGGAGGGGGGAGAGGGGCGAGTAATTGATTCCTCACCTGTCCGTACCAAACTCTGCAGTCTTCCTGAGGACATGGGTGAGAATTGAGACTTGAGGAAAGAGGCTGAAGGAGAGAAAGAGAGGAGGGGAGGTAAAAAGTTGAGGGTAGGGGATAGAGAGCACAGAGCAGGAGAGAAAAAAGGAGGGAGGGAGAGAGGAGAGAAAAGGAGAGGAGTCGACCGAAAATAAGAGAAAGGAGGAGGGAGGGGCAAGGGGAGAAAACAAAAAGAAAGCGAGAGGTAGAGGAGAGGAGGGAGTCAAGAATATGAGAGAACAAAGGAAAGAAGAGCAGGGGGGGGGGGAGGCTGAGAGTAGCCGAGAGCAAGAGCGACAGAGCATTAAAGAAAGAGAGCAAATTACAAACAGAGACTTTCATTATTCCGTTTATTAATGAGAAGCTGACATTTAGAGGTCAGAAAAATGTTGATCTCTATTGTTTTGTTGTTTCTTTTCATTGAAGGCAGTTATCAGCAGTCAGAAGCAGTCTTTCTGTAGTTTCACCTTATTGCAACACAAAACAGATAATTATGCCCTCGATTTAGCTCAATGTTCATTTGGTCTTGACTTCATATGCGAGGGAGCAGTTCGAACAGCACATTTACTACATATAACAATCTGAATGTAATCTAAACTGCTCACGGTGACGAAGGCAAGGCAAACCTAGAAAAAGATGGCATTGCAACATCAGTAACAGTACAAATCTCAACATCTGCAGAATCTCAGAAAGCAACAAAGCATCACGACTAATTGCAGAGTGAATTTGCTGACGTCATCCGTGAATGTCCCAACAACCACACGGTCAAGAGTTAGGCGGGAATAAGAAGTCTTTAACTTGTGGTGAACAAGATGTTGCTTATTAAAATCACCTATCTACGACAATGTCAGAGTGGCGCAATGTACTCGCCAAAAGCCATTGTTGAGAAACTCCGCTTGGTGAAAAATGGATGGTGAAACAGGGTACGTAATCTATAGTTTTAATGAGTTAGTAATTTAATACTTCACATTTTTTAAATTCATTTTTACCACAATAGAATAGGTCGAAGGTAAAAGGGGAGGCTGATATATGTTCACCAATAGACACCATGATGTCGCCTTGCCCTCGGACATCAACTTAATAAGTTTCAATCCTTTTGGCTGCCAGGATTTTATCTACGGTACTAAAAACTTGTTTTCTTCTCTTTTGTTTTTCTTTTTTCTTTTAATCTGTTTGTTTGTCTAATTCCATCGAATAATTGTGTCGTTTCATTTTTCATCAGACAAAAACCTGGGGAAATATTACAAAGTTAAGGAAATAATCATGTTTTACATATTTTGAAATTCATTCCAACATTTTTCTTCTTGATTTTTAAGCTGTTTCGTCTCCTTATTTTTCTCTCCACTTTTATGTTTTACGTTTTTCTATCCTGTTTGCCCATTTGAATATCTCTTTCAGTTGCTTTCCTGCTTTTCTTTCTAGCTGATTTCTGTTTCCGCCTCAGCTATTAGAATACTTTTGTGATCGTTATACAACAAGATAATTACCTTGTTCTGCCCAGAAAGACGAATTCCGCTTTTTGGCTAAAATTGTGGTAATCATATAGAATACCATGGGAATTGCTTATACAAGAGGCAGCAAAATGGCTCCCATTTTTTTGTCAGCTGGCCATAATATGAGCTCGAAAATTACTGTTTTGTTATCCACAGAAGTCTGGATGTTCGTAAAATTAATCTTTGGCTATTGAAAGCAAATCCAATTGTGATTGTTCGATTAGGTTGTTTTGTTGTTGTTTGTTTTATTCTATAATCTCTTCTCTTACGGCCTCTCCGTCCCTCCCTCTCTCTCTCTCTCTTTCTCCCTTTCATTTTGCTTCTTGTTCGGCCCAAACTCTATTTGTCACCCCCACCCCCCATCTTTTTTCCATCTTGCACCAATAAACTAGCCGTGAAAAGATGCATAAAGCGTTTTTTGTTACAATGAAAAGTCATTATTATAAATATTAATTTCAGTAAAAAAAAGGAGAATCTAATAGTTTGCTCAGCCAACTAGCTCAACAATTCTGCTTGGTCAGATCACATCTGTAAAGGATAGGATCAGAAAAGCAAATCAAAACCGGAGATTCACATTACCTAAATGTTTTAATACTTTTTCTCTCTCTCTCTCTCTCTCTCTTTCTCTGTGTGTGTGTACGTGTGTGTGTGTGTCTCTGTGTGTGTTTGCATTCCATCTTTATAAATCCCCTCCCCCTACTTATTACATGCCAAACGAAAGTATCAAATACATTTGTTTTGATTCTTGTGAGCGCTTTAGTAAGATGGATTTCCTTTTTCCTATATGAATTTTATCCGAGAATCGAGCTATTTCTTCTGTCTGTATCTTTGCATCACTGGCATAGAAGATTTTGATTAATTAGGGCTTCCATGACGAAGAGTACTTTAGTCATATATATCTTACACATTTAGAGAAAAAAGCCCAAATAAAGAAAAATAGCTTAGAGACACTTCACACATTTCAAGAAAAAGTCCAAATGAAGAAAATGTCAATCAATGAGAGATTGTTTGTCAAAATTTAAGAAGCCAGCATCCAGGTATCATGAAATATAAAACAAGAGTAACCAGGATAGCATTATGATTTAGGATAGAAAACGTTAAACATTTTTCTCTTCCAGATAAATTCTTTCTAAGTAGACGATAATTTTTTATTTTTTTTATAGGAGAGACTTCATTTAAACAATACAATTTCCTTGTCTTTCACAAAATGGTATCCGGTTTCACAGACAAAACAATCTCATAACAGTATTCAAGATAACAAAAACATTAATGAGAAGAAAGTTAATACAGAGAAATAAAGAAACGAAGTTGATCGTTTTCCACATTTTTTAATTTCTTCTCTTTTTTTTTTTCTCGGCGATCAGTAAATTCCACGGTAGGAATGTAACCAAAAAATAAAATAAGATAAAATTACGAGTTTATTACTATTACTATGTTTTCTGTGTTCACATCTTTTTTTTTTCTTTTAACCAGCATACCCCGCGGGGTCTTCTATAATGCAGAAGATTAACATTTAAAATCTAAAGAAACCAGACGCAGAAGGAGCGGTCCAGCAAGAGAACAGAGATTACCTGAGTTGAAAGGAACTTTTGCATTAAGATATTGTTTTACCCCACAGAAAACAAGGGTATCACCTTTCAGGCTTGATGAAATGAATTTCATAAGATGCGGGCACTGATGGAGAAAAAAAAATAGGCATGGTTTTATAAAGGAATCTGTCTGCCTGACTGTCTCCCTGTCTGTCGATTTGTTTGTCTGTCTGTCCGTCTGTCTTTCTATCTGTCTTTCTATCTGTCTGTATGTCTGCCTGTTCTGTGTCTGTCTGTCTGTCAGTCTGTCTGCATGTCTACTTGCATGTCTGTCTGTTTGTCTATCTATCTATCTATCTATCTATCTATCTATCTATCTATCTATCTATCTATCTATCTATCT
>JBCEWB011015681.1:0-32042 GCA_039654565.1 Peronia peronii | reverse complement strand
TCTTTTTTAATTCAAGGATCTAGATCTAGATTTAGGTCGATCAAAAATACTAAATAGGTTATTATTATTATTATTATTATTATTATTATTATTATATAGATTATTCATATCTAATTACAATGACATAACCAAAACAAACGAAACACCTGACTGCATCCTGCAAACAGAGATTAAAAAAAAAAACATGATAAAGCTACCACAACGTGGAAAAGCAAGCAGAGAATCAACGAATGTTTACAAAACTATAGTTCGCGCGGTATGACGTCACATCGCGCATGCGCAATAGCCCGGCTGACCTTGACACATTATACACTGCGGTTCGCTAGGCTGGCCTAAGACTGACTCTGTGGACGCGACGCGGTTTTGTCAGACGCAGACTGTAATGTGACGTCACGTTTTAGCTTGGTATACATGTGCTAACAACCGCTAGTGGACGCGTAGGCTTACTGTGACCTACATGGGATGATCACTACAAGCAAAGCTGTTGCATTAATGTTTTTTTTCTGCATGTACATTTATGACTTGAATTAAAAACTGAGCCATAGATTCAGAAATCAGATGAACATTTAAAAAAAAAAATTCTGGATAGGTTTTACATAAATGTTTTCATTGATAATGGAATATTAGAATAAAATGTTTGAATTCCATTTAAATAGTTGTAAAATCCAATTATAGTTTGGGATGTGATAGAATTCCTTTTGATTTGAGTCATCTCCAAGAATAACAAACAGAGATGATAAGCCATTTGTTGTATCAGAGAAGATGTGATTAGATGTAAATATTATCTATTAAATATTGTGATATATAGTCTACATTTTAGGCCAGTCATATATCACCACTGCACTGAACAAGAACGCTCTTATTTTTTTTGCACCAGACTCTGATTTTAACATAATTTTTTTTTTTTTAATATAATTGTAAGTTTTTTTTTTCAGTTTTACAGAAAATATTTTAACAAGATCTGATGTGTCATGCAGATACAAAAGAGCAAATTTAACACCACCAAACTGCCTCACACATTCAAAATTTCACCCATATATATGTATGTTTTTTTCAAGTTCTCACAAACATAAGTGCATCATCAGTGCGAGTTGAACAAATGAGATGTCATATCAGCCCTCTTGATGGTACCTGATGAATATTATTTTTCAGTTAGCTTCAGTATTGAGAGCAGGGCATTAATATTAATGTAATAGAGAAAGCTATGTGTTATTGGCTGGGATCTGTCGAAATGGTTCTCTTCAAACGAAAATTTTCAGTGCCTAAATAATTTCTAGTCACTGATGATGTAAATGACCAGATTAATTAATGTATATCGAAATGAATTTTGAGGAAGGCAATACATCTGAAATTATTCATTCTGAGAACAAAATCTTCTGTCTATCTTTATTATTGTTGATTAATCATGTTTTGTAAGATTTTATGCTCTGGACAAAAAAAGGCAGAGAAGGTGATATCATTGATTGATGTTTGGCATAGACAATAATATCTCATTTGATATCTATATGTCTTCAGTTACACAAGTAATGTTTTCACCTGCCATGACAGAACATCATAGACGGAAGCTCTCATTGTCAGCCTCACCCTCATCAAAGTTATGCTTCACATCATTCCTATCAGCCGCTCATAGTGGTGAACAACCTCAGAGTAAATCCTGCAGTAAAGTATCAACCATTATTCAAGTCTTTTTTAAATGTCCAGTTTCATCACTTTCAAAAGAGCTGTCAGCCGCCATTAACATTCTCGTAACAGAGGATCTATATGTTGTTTTAATAGTCATGAATGCAGGGTTAAAAATAGCAATAGAAAGCATTTTCAAGTTATGGCTTCGTTATGTGTCCTATTGACCTTAAAAGTGAGCTAGTTAAGCACAACTTGATTGAATATTGTTGACATAACACTTTCTGGCTGAGGAGTGAATGCCTATGACAGACTAGAATGGCATTCAGTTGTAAAAAAAAAAGTTAAAGGCGGCTGTGGAACAAAGAGGGCACAATGATTATGTCATGGCCCATGAACAAAGATGTAACCAATGTAAGTAATCATTGTTTTGCTATGACAGATATAGATGATAGCAGTGTTCAAAGACTGGTCTTGCTGCCTGCTACAGGGCATGTGGATAAATTGCCAGCATACAAAAATTAGTATGGTAAGTCTCAGATCATAGTCATCATTAAATAGTGTGATCTGCCAGAGGTGGATCTTCATCCCAGCAGTAATCAAAATGAACTTTTTGTCATGCTCTATATCGTATCACCTGGTATGAAAATCTCATCTTCTTTCATTTTGTATTTATAAGAATGAGAAGAACGTGTGTGTTTTAGCCACAGCCAACCTTATGGGATGTATTTTTCAAGTTGATGTAATCATTGTTTCATTATTTTTTTTCACTTACATTTTTTCTCAGTATTCGCCTCAAATTGCAACTACCATTTATTTAGCAAAATGTGCATATGATACCAACTTTAGCTTCTGAATTACAATTGTGGGACCAAATTTCTGAACACTTTAGCTTGTGGAACATTCATTCATTCATTCTGTGTACATCAATATAAAGTGTTGGTTTTGTCATTTTGATAAACTTCATAATTAAACAACAATTGATTGTGAAAGAAATTTTTTTGTTGTTTCACACTACAGTATTATTTTGTGTTTGATTGCTGCTAGTAAGATGGGGAGAAATTTATCTTAGTTTACTCTTTCATAATGGAGAGTTATCAGAAATTTTACATTGCTGATTACAAAAGTAAGCAGTTTAACTCATGTAATGCATACCAGACTTTTTTTTTTTTTAAACCAAATTATGATGTGCCATAGTTGTCAATGGTGGGAATAATGTTACATAATATATCTACTGCCTTTCATCTTTTCGATAATTTAGGCCAAGGAGATTGGGAATTATCATTTTTATACCAGTTTTAAAATATCATCAACGGAAATATTCTGAAAAAAGGGGTCATTTGTTATAATTAAGAACTAATCAACAGTATTTCAGAAATGCACTTTTGCTGTCAGCAATACACTTAGTTGCATTCATGTTCTTTAAGTCAGTCTAGTTCTGCTCCTATAAATGACAGTTAACTCTGTGTGTATATGTTTGCAAATGTATGTTATCTGTATATGTTTATATATGTTGTCTCATCAGTGGTAATTTAATAAGAACTTTTTCTTGCGGAGTGGCCACGTGAAAACAAAATAATTTTTAAAAAAAAAGCTAAAAGCTTCAATATCAACAAAGACAGACTAACAAACCATTGTCAGAAAACATGAATTCCACATTTTATTATTTAATTATCACAGAAGTAAACATCACTGCGATATGAGGACGTTCCAGTCACCTTCCCTTTCCTTCTCTTGTCTTCAGTTTTGTTTTTTCCAAGCTCTTTCTTTTTGTTAGAGTCACGCATACATGAAATGAGCAAAATAAGTGGTGAAAATGTGACAAGTAATGGACAACAAAGGTAGGAAAGTTACAATTAATGATGAACTAAAAATGAAGAAGGTGAATAAAGAAATGAATCAGATCATTATGCCTGCAGTCTGTAGTTCACAGTGTATGTCATTTCTTTCATATTAATACTGGCCACATTACTACATTGTCACTGTTTACAATACTGACACATATCATTTGTAGCATTTCTAAAATATTGATTTGTCTATCTTCTTATGCCTTTCACCATCCGCTATAAAGGTAGATATCTCAGCGGCTTAGTCATTGAGAAAAACACATGGTAGTCATCTGATAAGCTACATCAGTGGTTCTCAACTTGTTTCAGGCCACAGATCACTAACCCAATAAAAAAAATGTCGGGGACCATTTCATTTCTGAATAAGACAAATAAATATACACAAAAAACATTTTTGTTTGCTTACGCTATGCATTGTAGATGTCATATGTCAGGACTTGTTTCACATATTCACAATACTATTCCAAGTTTTGGTTAATAAGAATTACATCCCTTCAAAGAGCTCCCCTTTCTGAATCACTTGATATCTAATAATAGTTTGTGGCATTCCTGGTTCTTGTGTTAGAAGCAAAGATTCATTAAGAAGATGGCTTATTGTTGAAGAGAACTTTGAGTGCTGAAGAAGTGATGGTAATGTACAATTTTAAATTATGTACACTCATTTCCAGTTTGTTGTCAAATACAGTGGGCATGCTGTGGACGACTCAAAACGTCACTATGGACTATCAGTTGAGAATCATTGCGCTAGACCACTGTGAATATGTTATTGAATTAATTAATAATTCTATTAGAGTAGGTCTTTTCTAATGATGTTATTATTATCTGATAGCCATCATGCTCAGAAGTACCTCAAGACATCAGCTGAATTCAGCGTCAGTCTGACTTATGTTATTACTGTAGAACATTAATGACCAGAAATAAATCAAGGCTTAATAGAACCGTGGGCAGAAAAATAAAGAAAGGTTTCATAGCATCATGGCAGGTGAAAAATTAAAACCAGTTTTACAATAATATGGATTTCCTGTAGGTCATGATATTTTGTTGGATACAAATGAAGGGTTTGACTGCAAAACAAAAGAACAGCCATGTTTTAAATGTCAAACATGGCTGCATAGATGATATCTTGTGTCAGATATATGACCTGATTTAAATAGTACATCCCACAATGCAATATGTCCAGTGGTAATAAACCATTAATTTCATATGTTTGCAAAACGTGTATTTGGAAAAAAAATAATCAGGCTTTTCTAAAAAGGAGAAAATTGGGATTTATCTCTTTCTATGTTATGTTTTCTTTACGCCTTTGAACCTCCTGCCAGTGGCTATCTCGGTGAAGTTATTATCTCCTTTTTGCAATCAAACTCTTCAAATATATTTCACAGTACATGTTCCATATATTTATACTTGAGCTTTCCAGCTCCATAATCTATTGCATCTATCACAATCAAATTATTATTTCACTTATAAAGAAGCACATCATAAGTGTACTATAGACTCTATACTCTACTAACTTCCAGATATATAGCTGAGTAATAAATATCAGTTGTACAGTATATAAATTCCAGTAATGCATCCATCATATATTCATTACATGTGATGTGCACATTGATCAGTTCTTTACAGTAATTATTCCATTAAAATAGTGACCATCCATTTACAAATTCCATTACATGTAGAGCATACATCAGTGGAGTTCATACCTTAAAATCGAGATAAACCAGTGACTGATTGAGGCCATGACAGGAAAGCTCCTGTCCAAATTGATATCCCAAAAAAAAGCAGGGCCCATTGCCTTTTTTGAAAATTTAATCACTGCTCCGTGATAATGGCATAAACTTATTTTGTGCACCTCTGAGATCTTCTGAAAAAACTTCTCATAGCACAGGTCATTTGATGAGTTATGCCATGATGATTCTTTTGAGTTAGTGTAAAATACTATCGCTCATTTCTTTCTTTGATGGCATTACCTGATAGTTCTCATGTTCAGAAACGCCATGAGATACCAGCTGCATTGCAGCATAATTTTGGCACATGCTATTATCATAGGGCAGACCATACATCATTAAATGGTCCTTCAAGACAAAAAGAATATATGTGAAACCATTCCCTGGACCAGAACTGAAGTCACAAATGGTTAATAGGACAAAAATCATTCAATTTACTTTTGGGTATAAGTAAAATTGTGAAAGTTTAAAGCATTCTGGTCAATATCTGGGTATCTGATAATTCTCTAATCTCACAGTCTGTGAAAATGTTCAGTTTCAGACCTATCTCTACTGATGATTTAGTTTGTTTTTCAGGTCAATGTTACATTTGTTGGAAAATAAATAAGTGCCATAGTCTTTAACATTTTTTTCCCTTCTGAAGTCATTTCAGTATTTGAACAGAAGGTTGATGTCTTTAGTCTTTAAAGACTAATACCTTAGAGAAAAAATACAATATTGCCATCTTTTTTCACTGAAGTAAAGGTGAAGAGATATAGAAAAGATATTGCATTGAGTCTGTCACACCCTGCTGAAAGAGCCATAAATGTCATTTGACAGGCTCTGAATGAGAACCCACAAGGGAAGAGCGTCCTGAAACAAACTTGGACACAGAGCTTGCACACAGAATTCCAGGCTCTCAACTGACATAAGAGGCTGCGAAAACGATCAACAGAGATCCTCCCAAAATATAGCTGACTACAGTTGAGGCCCTATGTTCCAGAACACACAAAGAGGAATAACTAACTTAAGATGAGATTTCAACCTCCATGATGATAGTGAAAAATAATGACACATGTACAGCAATGAAATCAAAATTGTAGCTTAGTGTAAGTAAAGATTATATCTGAATTACAGCAAGTGAAAGATATGTATCCATATAATGCACTGGTCACCATAAAGTATGGGAGAGCTGTTCCAGAAACTGCTGAATAAATCATTTACAACCTAAGAAAGTTAACAAATGAGATGGTCCAATCTCACAGAATTAAGACAAGACTTAATGCATCAGGTCCTAGACTGCTAGACAGTGGCATTTCTTACCATTACAAGATTCCCTTATTTCCATATCCATCCTCTCTATTTTCTGCATTGTACTTGGTATTAGAAGCAGAAATTATAGACCTATAGTTGGGAAATTTCAATCTCAATTCACTCACTCATTGTCTTGCTTTATCCTCATTCTTATCTTTTATCATCATATGTCTTCCAGCCCATCAAAATGAGTCGTATGTCAATTTTCCACCAAAGTGAATGATTACTGTCACATAACTCTTTTAAATTCATCACTTTTTTCATGTGGTGAAAACAATTTTGAACTAGTTCGACTGTAGCCAGAAATATTGCAAATTGAAGAGACAGAGGGGTGACCCTCAGCACTGGCTTAAATCAGAAGAAAAATTCAGTAAAAATAAGAAAGTATAGTACATACATCTATATACATTCACTTCACAACATCCTGATATACTCATAATGTGTCTATAACAGCACTATTTTCTTATTAACAGATAAATAGTCTTTCAAATACAGACCACCTTCATCGCATTCAAGCCCGATTTCTCTGTTCATGACCAGCAGCATACAACTCATTCTGACTGGTCGCAAGACATATTTATTCTATTTCAGCAGATTAAAACATGGAAACTGGAGAGCAACAATATATATGTATAATATACACAGGTACAAACGTAGGAGTCATAGTACAAAAATAAGGAAGTTAGGTCCACACAATCTAGTATATTTATGACATGTTAGTGAAATATCACGCTAGAATTCATGTTAATGTTAGTGAAATATCACTCTAGTATGAGAACTGGATATCAGATATCATAGCAAATGACAAATGTCACAGTAAATGATAAGTTGTTGAGACTTGAGTAAATGTGAAACAAAGTGTAATAATATCTTTCAAAACAATGTGAATTTGTTGTGCAACCATATGAAATGAGTAAAATGAAATATTTTATATGTATAGACTTACTGGTTTCAATCAAAAGGGAAAAGAAAGTACTATACTTTCAAAACAAAGACTGTATCACTACAGCTCTTCACTGTTCAGTTATTCATATTCACAGTTGTTAACCCACGATCAGTATAATACAATGAAGCCTTCTTTGACACCTGTCTCATTTCATCTGATCACATGACAGTTTTGAACCTTCTATATTGAGATCCAGTATGATAATGACATTTTGTGCTTCCGCACCAGGTAGAGATTGATATTCTACAATGTAAGTCATCAGCGCGAATATACAAAATTATGAAAACGAAATGGCTATTCGTCCGTACGTACGAAGATGTGATACCACTTCCCCGTCCGTACGATATTCTTGTCATGCGCACATGCGAGATTTGCCAATCACAGTTCCCTCCATTTTCGAATAGGTTCAGGCCATCTCACTGTCTTATTGCATCAGTCAGTATAATATAGATCTACAGTGCGAAATGGCTGAAGAACTTCAAGTTGGCACAAAATTGGATCTAGATTATGTTTCTCAAAAATCTAGATATAGCTGCTACTCCTAGATATATTTATTCATCGAGATCATGTAGGATGGCAAGGGCTAGAGCTGAATTAAATGATGGTAGTAGAAATACTAGAAGCTGTCTTTATTCGGACATGTGTCCAACCTGTAGTTCTATTCTAGATCTAATTAAGTCTAGAGGTAGATCTAGAATCTAGATCTATTAGAAATGCATTCCAATTCATAACCTACTTTTGCTTGCTGACAACATTGGAGCATATTTCAACAGGTTGTTTGAATATTCATTGTCTAAATGGACACACATTCTAAATCATATCAGAATATCAGATCTAGACAATCTTCTACCCCTGTTTCCAATTAAACAAAATTGCTACATGTAAGTTTATAGATCTAGATGTGTCATTGAGATGTGTGATAAATGTTTTACAAATGAAATGTTGATCTAAATACTAGAAATCTAGAGTTTGGGAAAATTATCATATAAAAAAAAATAAAAAATTACAATTGCGAAGATTTTCTAAAAATAGGCCTACAGGCTACATCTAGCAGAGAATTAGATATGTAGTGATGTGGCGCAACCGAGTTTCAAACCCGGTCCACCGGCCTCGCAGACCAGTGTCTTATCCATTAGACACGAGACTTCAGTTCTCATTCTTCAATTTCTGAAGTGACACTGAAAGGCTTATTATATCTATACATTTAGTCGAAGCCAATTAATTTTAGCCTAATTTTTCAAGGAGTGGAATCTGTGCTCCATATCATGTCAACGCACAATCCAGATCCCCCTCCTCTCCAAGATGTCGGCTTCAGGTTCATGCAAACTTTCCCCACTAAATTTTCTTAGGAGGTTATCTCGACTGGGAAGAGAGAGGCGACACCAACTGTGTGCTGATGAGCGCACGAGTGGTGGTGGAAAGGGAGGCTAGGCTAATCATCAAGTGGGCCTCGCATACAGAGACTGCGTTGTTCTCGACAGTAATACAGGTAGACAAAGCATCACCCTTCCCAACCTACACTCTCCTCCCACTACACAACCCCTTTCCGCACAATAGACCTTTTAGTTTACATTATCAAGGCAGTGGGGCTGGTCTTCTTCGTCCGTCATGCGGACGGGGAAGCGGTATCACATCTTCGTACATACATATGAATAGGCCTTGCCTTATGAAAATCTGGTAGGCCACACAGTAAACTGCATGTTTGCACAGCCTTTCTTTTTTCTTTTTGAAAGCTTCCATTTACAATTTTTGATCATCCTATTTATATAAATCTTTTGATGTACCCTTTAGAAATGCATTCCATCATGCCAGGCGCAATATAGCCATGATCGTGCTGATGTACGGTTAAATCACAAACAAACAAACAAACATTGGGAAGTCACTATAGTATAGACTTCCCTTATCCAGACAGATTAGTTGAGGTTCAAGTTAGCAGAGATAATACCAATATCATTCTATAGAGAAATACAGCTGAAGCACAATGACAGAGGCTATGAATGATTATTTCATTGGTAAGACAAAAAGCATATGCTCAACCCTGCGTTTTTCCTGTAACTTAAATCCACTCTATCCATCTCTGCTTGAAGATTATCGTACAAATTCTATATTCCACAGATCTAAGATTAAAGTCTCAGGCTTTGAGTTCTCTTCCACAGAAGTTGCTACACAGACAAACGTTGAATGAATCTTGGTTTTTTTTTTCATCCTGTTAAAAATATTGAAACAAAGTGTTTTCTTGTGACAGAGAAATTTCTGTAACCAGTTTATAAATACATAATTAATGTAATATTATGGCAGGATTACAGCAGTATAAACAAAATAAGCCTGATATTACATACAGAATAGAATAGGAGAATAGAATAGGAGATTTCAAACTTCTGGATTATTTGTCTGTTGCACAGATCCATTGAATATTGAAAGATAAAGTGACCTCCTCAAATAGATTCACAAAACTTTCATGACATGAGTCAAGGGCAAAGACAAATGTAATGACAGATCCAAGATAATCTTATGGCAATGCAGAAAGACAAAAAAAGAAGCAAAGATTGCGCCAGAATTTCAGGCACCCTGAGGCAGGACTGTACAGCTTAGATTTCATGCAATATTAGTAAATAAACTATCTTTGAATAAAAAACAGGAAGTCCACCAACTCATAGTATGGCCATAAGTAATCCCTGTCCTCAATAAAAAAAAAAGTAACCTCTATGGAAATCACTGTACGGATGGTGTCATGTTTTCCACTACATCACCTATTAGTGTGACCAACTCATGACAAGCCACAATAAGGACTGGCACTTCCTCTGTCCATACTGCCACAATACAACAAAATGGGCCAGATCAAGAAATATGCTATGAAAGGGATACATCTAAAAATGCTGAGAATAAAACTACGTCATTAGTTACATCATTTCAAGAGTTTCTGTTTTAACTGATAGATCTCAAACTTAAATCTAAAAATGATTTACATGTGTATTGTTTAGATACTTGCTCAACAGGAAAAGTGAGTTTCCATCCTACGAGACAAATTTTTTTGAAAGTTCAGTTCCATTGTTGATCTGAGAGAAGGTTTCCACAGCAGTTCAAAATATATCAATTAAGAAAACAGGAACTTTGCCATGATATCTGTGACAAATTCAAGATGAGATTTCAGGGTTTGGGCTCATACAAATACACAAGATGATTTTACACATAAGTCAGAAATAAAGATGAAGTTCCTAACGTTATAGACCCAGGAAAAAAAAGAAAGAAAAACTATGCAAATTGTATGCGACAACAACAACTAGACAGTCAAAATCTTTCAATATTCTTGGCAACATTTGCTGAACTTGGTGAAATAAGCTACTTATTCAGAGCCACAGGCAGGCAAAAAAAATTTTTTTTAAACTTGTGTACCCATAGGCATTCAGTGAAGAATTTACCACTCTCACAGAGAAGAGGAATCGACTGGTAGCCATTTGAAACAAGCACCTCCCCCCATAATTAATAAGGAATCCAGGCACTGAGCAGACACGTAGCCATACAAACAACTTACTCTTCCCACACATAGTCAGCAGGAAATCCAGGTAAAAAACAGACATACATATATCCACATAAACAACTTTCTTCACCCATACATACTCAATAAAAAATCCAGGCATCAGAATCAGAAGGCAAAAATCTGTAGAATAGGCATCAAAATTAACACAAAACCATAAAGGCCAGCTAGAAAAAAGTACTGACAGAAGCAAAGGGGGATGACAGTGAGAGTGAGTATTCTCTTTTGTCTCTATTGACATTGAGCTGTCCATTCTTTGTACACGTACACAAGAGAGTCTATGCACATAATATACAAGACATAGTCAACGCTTCAAAACTAATTTATCATCTAAAACCTAAAGCTATTGCCACTGTTTTGGACAAATTTGCAGTTTGCATGGAATTAGATACCTATCTGTGAAAATTAACTTGGTCCTGAATAATGGCACTGCAATTAGTCCACTCTTTGTGAATGTGATGCTTAGGACAATTTGGCTTTCATAGATTGAATTGCAATTATATCAAAACAATGGCAGTGGTACATAGAACTTACACAAAAGTATTCCAAACAAGCTTATGTTTGGTAAATGTATAAGGGGGTTTTGTATACAAATAAGAGACAAGAAATGTTCTCTAACAGACAAAAATAGAAGTATATTTAACCAGTTTATACTTGTACATGAACAAAAAAAAATTCACATACAGACTTGAAGAAAAATATTCTTTCAATTGCAGTTTACACAAAAATACACCCAATGTAAGTTTATCTTTAGTGCATGTATAGAACACATTTATCTATAAATACAAGAGCCAGTATTTTCACTTAAAAGTACACCTAGCTTAAGGTAATATTTGTGCACGTACAAAAGGTTTATGCACAGACACAAGATACAGTATTCTCTCTAACCCTTTTCATACAAGAGCACACCAATCTTAAACTTATGAGAAGTACATGAAATGAGAAAGTTTAGATACAGATCAAATACACAATCTCTCCAAAATGCATTTCATACAAAGGTACACCCAACTTTAGTTTTAGATTTAGTACAAATTCAGAAGAAGTTTATGTTCACACATACGCCATGATATTCTCTCAAATATGCTATTCACAAAACTATTCCCAATTCAGTTGTTTTTATCTTTTTTTGTTATGATCACTAAGACTCCCTCCTTGAGGTTGTCCCTATCTTTCAGGTCTTCATCAATCACCAGATTTCTATGTGGCCAAAGCAAGGTGGTAGCTTTCAGACTGTATGTTCAGCTACTCGTCCTCATACTGGGATCTTCCACATGGCATTAGTAGTCTATCACACTTCTTTACAGCTATTGTCTATGCAGCATTGTTCCAAGACAGTACACTTCAGACAGGGCATAATATATATGTTAATAAAATAAAAAAGGAAGTGTATTCGTAGTCAACCTGTCGATCATGAAAGCATCGTGCATTCGCAGTCGACCTGTCGACTATGAATGCATCACGCATTCGCAGTCGGCCTGTACACTATGAACGCATCGCGCATTGGTTGTCGACTTGCCGACTATGCATGATACCATGAATGCATCACACATTTGCAGTCAACTGGTGGACTGACTGTTGATCATGCACTGTGCTTACCTATCATAGTTTTAGTGCAGGCTTAGTTAGAAGCTACATGTCTTATTGTGTGAAATTTTATTTGGCAGATTCTCCCAAAATAGGCTATATGCAATGTATGACCAAAATAATTTAGAGCAAGTGTGTCATTAACATTTGTCTTTAGATTTTCAGTCTCTCTTTAAGGCACTGTTTCATTTGATACTTTTGCCCCCCTCCCCCCTCCCACCCTCCCCATTATATGCGGAATTTTTTGAAAGCTTTTCCTTTTGAACACATTAATGTTGTTAGTGTCGGATTTTATTTAAGCCCACACTTTACATTCACAGTTCTGATTTTTGCTGCTCATCATACATGTGTGGTTTTAATATTCTCAGATTTGTTTCAACATTTTATCATTATTTTGAAGCTCATTTATTCAGATTCAATAGAAGTAGAATGGACAATAATAGATCTAATGGACCGAAATGTAATACATGTAGTATAATTAGCATGAATAGAGAACTGATGAGGGCAAAGAAGTTAAGAAAGAGTAATTATGTATGTGTAATCGTTATGGAAATCAGTAAAATGGCCAGAGGAGCTAGTGTTTGTGCCACGGTTATGGAGATTGTACGCTTTTCAGCCTCCAAGGGAAGGTGGGGGGGGGAGGTTATCTCGGCATTTGTGCCACTACCAATGTTAAATGCCACAGTCACAAGCGTGCGATGCGGGTGGGCTGGCTGAGAACCGTGACTGGCCAAGCCACTGGTACCAGTGGCATGCTGGTGCACACCCATGAATGATGTGAAACTGATTAAAAATGAAACAAAACTAGAGAAGGCAGATTTCCCTTTTTCGAAGAGCGACTTCCAGAAACCAGTCGACTACGAACACACACCGTATTTGTGGTCGACAAGTCGACTGCAAATACACTTCCAATAAAAAAGGCACTAAAACAGGACACATAAGTGAAAACAATAAAAGAAAACGACGCAAATAGAAAGCATCAGGTACTGGTGCAAGACTTCATCACTTTGAGACCAAAGAAAGTCACATACTACACATTTTGTCAAAAGTTGTCAAAAACAACAAAGTCACTTTAAATTGATGAATTTTGTCACTCAACATTTTATATATTTCTTTTTTATTCCTGAATGTCTGAGAGAGCTAAACGCTAGCACATTCAGATCAGTCCAAGAAAGGTACCCCAAATGAACAAGGCTGAGGTTTATGACATGGATCAACTACAGCTATATCTGTGGGTTTGGGGAGATTTGAATTATAACAGTAAGGCAATTTAATCACTTCATAGCTAAGAACAGTATGAGGTACATCCAAAAAGTGGTCTCTCATATGCGGGAAAACGTATGTCCATTTATGATATGTCCACAGTCAGCCAACCAGCAATCATCATCTTTTCTCTTCTGATCCGTTGTTCCAACTACTGACCAGCATTCGTATCTCTATGCAGACTCTTTTGATAGATGCCGCAAGCTGATGATTGGCAGATGACCTACCAGTGAGAGCCCAAATCAGACCTATAATCTCCATGTTCATATAACAGTTAATAATACTGAATAACAGTCAATGCTTCAGATTGCCTGTAGGAAAATAGAAGATGGGTGTCAGTTGGTTCGCACACAATGGACAGGAATGAGTGCGGGTGGGTTTGGCAGTGGACGGAGCACAGGAGACTGATCATTTCACTGATGCTTAGCACAAGATTGCAAAATTGGCACAGTAGTGAAGTGGTTAATCTTTGTCTTGCCGGATCTTGAAACACATTTGACTCGGTGACTGGAGTCTTGTAACAATACTTGAGCAAATGAGTGCATTGCAGTGGAGAAGAGAACTTTCTCTATCAAAACAACACTGCTATGCACAACAAACTGTAGCCATTATGCAGATTGTTCAGTCCTTTTCTACTGTACCATTTATTAGCAAGTATGCAAGCCATAGACCCTTCCTACTGATGCCGTGTTACAAAAACAAAACAAAAAAAAATGCTAAAGTTGGACCACATCAGGTTATTTTATAGAATGATTGTCCTGATCCCTAAAATCCTCAGATTTTGACCCCATGTTCACGACTGTCTATAGGAGAGATAAGACATTAAAGATACAAATTGATGTTAGATGTAGTTCCATATTATGTTCAAAACTATGAACCCACCCTCCCCTTTCTTTTTCTTTCTTTTTTATTTTTCTTTCTTTCTTTCTATTTTCCTGAAAAGTTGAATCTGATCATTTAGAACTGTTGATATTTCCACTCTCAAATACTGTTTCACTTTTGATGTCCAGATAGTTTTTTTTCCCCTTACCGTATATAAGTCACAGTGACATATTTGACATATAGTTGGACAGAGCTTCAAAAGACTGAAAGCTAGGGCCATGTTAAATGCTTTATGTGTGGACAAAATTTCATAGCATGGATTTTCAATGCAGACCAATATTCATTCAGTACTTCATAGTAAGAGTTTAGAAACTCCCACTCCGACTTTCATTTTCTTCTAGAAGCTGTTCCAGGTTTATTGTAACTCTGATACAGAATGTGTGTAACAACAGCCATATTTCAAGCCCATTGCCAATGCATTGCATATATCTAACTGAAACCTATGGATAATGGATAAACGAAATTTTTCCGACTCTTGGCATAGAAAGCCTTTGGCAATTTGTTACGATACTATAAACTATGGTCAATAAACTTCTATTTCCATACATCATTTATCCCACTGAAGCCTGTCAATCAGGACTTTTTCAAGCTGTGGGCATGAAAAAATTAAAATTAAATGAATTTTAAATGAAAAAAAAACAAAAAAACTGTGGACAGGTTAAACTGATTTAGTGAAGCAAACATTCTTGAGGATTTTTTTCCATCTGAACAAATCAAATTAAAAGACCATGGCAATATGTTCATCATATCTGTCAGAGAAATAGTGGACACAAATTCACACCAGACATGTCTTTCATGAATCATAGGCCATATACATCTGAGACTACTTTCCTCTTATCAAACCCACAAAGTCTACTGTATTCCTCTTTTGCACACCAAGACAGACTTAATGTTTTCTCATCAACAAGACTGTGTCAAAATATCTCATTTGTTTGACCGTTTGCCCCAAAATGAGAATCTTAAGTTGTGTTTTGTATGGACCATAATATTAACTCTAAACAGATTTGTATCAAGTTTTTTTTTCATTAAATAATGTTTTATACAAAAAATTCATTCATCTTAGAAAAGAGATATCAGTTTTGTAATTTGAATTTTTAATTCACATTGTAATTTCACACATCTGAATGTATGCTTTCTTTCTTTCTTTTTTTTTTTTTGACTTGTTTAATAATGAAATCTATGAATTTAAAACAGTATAATTTCCTTCAATTCCATGTTCAAAGAAACCTCATTTGAACCCAAAAACTGTGCACACAGGAAACTCCAGTCTACTCAGTAAACATACATGATTGTTCTGTTTACTGCATGTAAATAGATTATAACATATTGAGTATGAAAAAACATATTAAATATGAAACATCTGTCTTCAATTTCATGGTAAACAAAAACTTGGTCTCATAAAAACAGAAATATTACATATCAGAAACATAAATTACAAAAATAGTACAAGGATGAATGATTGTTTTCACAATAAATGTATAAATGAAAACTGTAATAGTTAATGTGACAAAATTAGTACATATTATATAGTTTTACAGGATTACAGCTTATAGTACTCACTTGTACAGTAACTTAGATCTACTAATATGTGTTCCACTTAAAATCATACATAGTAAATCTGTTATTCTCACTACACATCTACATTGCTAACTACCACTTCCAGTATGAGAATAATATCAAAATACAACATGTATGCCATTCATAAAGTTAAATGTTGTCATGTACATCAATAAATGAATGTGATACAATAGAACTGAAAAAAAAAGGTACATTTTTTCACAACATGTTAAATCATCACAGTCATCCCACCACCGCCGAAGTCATTTTTTCCTTTTTTTTTTATATTAGTCATAATCAACTCTATATCAGTGGTCTAATTTCACAGTCATTACTCAGTTTAGTTCATTTAATGCTTCATTGTCTTCTATCGCATGAACATCACATGTATTGCAGCCACTTTCGTCTCATACATAAACATTAAAATATACATTGTAAGCCCAAAGGTGATTTTCTCCCTTGTCTCAAAAGAGCCAAAAGATGATTTGGGCCATTGTGAAAAGATTGTTACGATTATGTTTCATGAACGTTCACCATGAGGCTACCTGGACATAACACAATCATTCACAAAGTACGTTACCTTCTCTATACATCTTTCAACCTCCTGGTAGAGGTTATCTCAAAGTCACAAAGCAGCCATAAAACAGAACAGACTGAATGTGGCAAGAGTAATGGAAAGGAAAATTTATATAAATTTCATGGTGATAATGCTATTATATGCATGATAAGAATTCATATAACATCAGCAGGTTAACTGATCATACTGAATTCAATAAAATATATCCATATTTTAACCAAAATCTACCTTCTTTTACAACTTCTTCACCAAAGTGAATAAAGACAGCTGTACGCTTTTATCCATGAGTGTTCTGAATGGAGGTGAAAATTTAGAGTCAAGCAGATAAGTGTTATATGAACTATGTATTTGCATACTCCGCATGGTGAAAATCTGGGGAATTAGAGTACAGTGTATAAATCCTGGGGCTTAGACAAAGTTTAATGTCATCATGAAACTATGGTAACTACTAACAATTACTGTTTGATTTTCAGCAAAATTTATTTTTAATGTTTCAATATCATTGTCGTATTTCTCAATTTCACAGAATGAAGCAGTGAAAAACTGAGATAAATCATCTAAGCACATCCATTTGATCCATGCAAACTGTTCATAAACTTTTGAGAGTTGTTTCTGGGGAAAATTGTTTTATGAATACAAAACATCATTTTCAGCATATTTTTTATGATTTTGATTGGAAGGTCATGACATTCTATAAATGATGTTATCTTTGAGACTTCATCCACTTACAATAAAAAAACCCAAATAATAATAATAATAAAAAAAGAGGGATTATTAAAAAATTCAAAATTCGAACAAACTTTGTTTCTCACTGAAATGAAATTAAATGTTCATCACATGATGTGTCTGAAAGTCACAAAAGCAGTGGTCCATTAGGACAAAGGATACTTTACACTGTACAATATTTGCAGACAAGCTGTTTAGATACTCTGACATTCTTTAAAATGTCTTCCCTAATGAGGTAAATTATATTTTTGAATGCTTTTTAACACTTCCTTACGAACGCCACAAAAAAAAAAAAAAACCCAGCGTGCATGCCTGTAAATGCACTAGGCTATAAGGCCCTGTCTTTATTTGATTTATTACCATGAATACGATAAAATTGTTCTTGAACATAACTCACTGAAACCCCGTAGAGCACCATAGTCAGATTCCAATATCATCTGATACACCTGAGTTGACATACTCATATAAATAGAGTCTCTAACTAACATTAACAAAAAATGGTGCAACTGTAGCAGTAAGTGTATTTAACAATTTCAAAACTGTTACAGTTCAATGGCAGCAAATTCTCAGAACTGCCATAGTTTTCAGAGACTGGATGGGACTAGCCGGCCACTTCATCAGCTGGCATCTGTCGACTGGTTGAGCTTCCGCAACGTCTTCACAACCGACTCCAGGCTCTCTTCAACATCCTCAAAGACAGGTATACCTTCCCGACTGGCCATGTCACTCAAGTACACGCGTCCTCGACTGTAATCTTTGTAGGCTGACTCTGTCATCTGTAAAATTAACGACACATATTTTCAAATCCAAGCCTGGAGCTATTATACCAACAACACCACAACCATTCATCCAATAGCTTTGCTAGAAAACTACAACTGTGA
Source organism: Peronia peronii (assembly GCA_039654565.1). Taxonomy (NCBI): domain Eukaryota; kingdom Metazoa; phylum Mollusca; class Gastropoda; order Systellommatophora; family Onchidiidae; genus Peronia; species Peronia peronii. The sequence goes on along the minus strand of JBCEWB011015681.1, from coordinate 13,607 downwards.
TGAAGTTATAAATCTGGATTTTAACAGTGAGAAGGGACTTAAATGATGTTGTAATCAAGAATCTGCTTCTCAGTACAAAATCAATGGACGCGTGCTGAATCTCACAATGATTACATGGTGGAAGCAAACACTTTGAAAATTGCCATGCGATGGGAGGCAGTTTTTTTCTGTTTTTCTACAGCTAATTATTGCAAAAACAGTAATTAAGAGAGCAAACTAGGAATGTGGAGCAAGTTTTCCATGTATTCAATTTGAATTTGACATTTTGAACCATTGCTCACAAACTGATTTTACCTTCCATGTGGGGCAAACCCTCGGTTATGTAGAGAATCACAATGAGTTCATTGACACCACTCATTTCAACTTCCAATTGCAGTTCCCATGGAATAACAATACTCTAACCATAGTTTCATGCTTTCATTTGTAAATATATTCATTCTGAACTGTCCATTTATAAAGAGTTTTCACCACTTGGCAGCTGATATTAGATTGTCAACCTCACTGCAAAATTTCAAATCTTTGTTTCTTCAACCCAACTCTTTCCTTGCCTTTTTATTATTGCTATTTCAGAAAAGTTAACTAACTTGAATGAATAGTTCACAAAGCAATGTTCTCCACAAGGCACACAAATAAGTCACAAACTTTTGTATATTTCATGTTGTTAAACAAATGAATTTTTCACAAGCACTTCATGAGCATTTTTAAGATAAAAGGTGAGTCAGTTAATGGCACATTTACCATTAATGTGCTGTTAACTTATAAGGAGACAAAAGAATGAATGTGTTGACACCCTGGCAATAAAATTATTAAAAAGATGGTAAAAGTTATGATGGCCAAAGACCAGTGCAGTCTGTGATATGTTCTATGTGATTCAAAGACCACAATTGTCTTACCTGTTCTCCTGAGATTGTGGTATCTGGCAGCAGTTTCTCAAGGCACAGGACAACTCGGCAGCCTCGACCAATGTAATAACCAGCCTGCTCAGACAACGAGAAAAACACAAGAAAAAATTGTTTGAAGTCTTGAAGTTATACTAAAATCTATGAAACAAAATGCTTATAACATGGATGTTAAAAGGCTTAAAACAGTGGCCCATTATGGAATGAGATATATTATATGTCAATGTTCATCTGAGCAAAGTAGAGATTTGAAAGGATTCTGGATTTTTTTCACTGTTGATTTTTTGTTAGCCATGGTATTTAAACCACTATATATTGGAGAAAACATTAAAAATTCTTAAATCATTTCATATCACTACCATTTTTTCCAGAGAAAACACAGAAATCTCAATATTAAACTGGAAATTTGGTATTCAAATGGTTCTTTAGTTTCAACAGAAGTGAGAAAAAAAAAAAAATGAGCACATGAATGCCTTGGCAGCAAAAATCTCACCTAGCCTTGCATTTGAGAATGATTCTCTGGTCATAAGTTCATAGATTTATCGACTTCTTCTCGAGACAGAATATAAATTTTTCACCAACAGAAAGGGAAGAATAAGCCTCACAGTGATACCAATAACTCTATATGCTCAAAAAACTGATCAATACCTGATTTCATCATGTTGCATCTCATATTCTAATCACAGTAATATTTTAGATACTCATCCTGATTATAGGATTAACAAAATTTTTTAGTTTCCAAAGATTTAATTTAACTTTAGAACTTGGCAATGAATTCTGTCTCAGCATCACTGGCACAAATCAGCAGAAGAAAATGATATTGGATCCAGAAACACACTGTGAAGAGAGTTGGCAAATGTCAGTCAAAAGGCTCTTTACTAGAACCTACATGGGAAGAGGAAATGAGGGTGACCTGAAGAGAGATGGAGGCCAGGCCTGCGCTCAGCAATCAAAGCCATCATTCTGACATGGCAGGCTGTGCAGAAGATCGCCAGAGACCAAAGAAAATGGGGGATTACTGTTGATGCTCTATCCTTCACAAGGAGTGAAGAAAAATTACTTGCTAAATAAATAGCAATGAAAGAGTTATGCCCCTCTACACTCACCTCCACCATGGCACCTATAGCCCTTGTACAGTCTGCAATCACAAACAGCAGTAATCGACATTTCTCCCGTTCCGCGACCTGCATGGGAATCAGGTGGTCACTCCATTTGGTGACCAGGGGATTGAGATATGAGATGCCTTCTCTCCTGAAATAGAAAAGGACATAAATTAAAGCCTCCAAGGTAAAAGGAGAACTTTTCATAATCAGGGCTAAGGAAGTAGTTTTGGAGATTTGGAACTATCTCTGAACACAAGAGTTGTGAAAGGTAGTCAATGTCTGACAGTATCATTACAAGTGATCAACTGTATAATACGGGTATAATGAAAAATTTGAATCATGTGAAATCTCAGATATCCCATAACTGTTGCAGGAGTACATTAAATCTTGAACTTGCCAGCTAAAGTTGTAATGGCTGGGTTATAACTTTAAGTAATGAGATCACCTCATCAATTTCACATTATTACAGACTTTTTCCAGTAATGAAACAAAAATATATTTTCAAAATCTTGTCTTTGGAAGCCATTTTCTCATTACCATGTTGAACATTTTATTCAAGTCTATTCAAATCACCAAGTTGTGGTAACATAAAAGTCATGTCAATAACTGTGAAGTCAAAGTAAAGGATACTATAGTTCAAGAGATTAGAACTGGGATGAGGTTATGTCACATGTTGAAAAATAAAAAAAAACATGACCCTTGAAACATGGATTTTCTAACTTTGCTGGGGCTCATTTTCAAATCAAATTTTCTCCTAGCCTTGGCTGGCTGCGAGGATGCTGTGACAATAAATCAACAGTCCTTTTTCCATAGTTTTCATGGATCCACACAGCTGTATTTTCAACAAAATGTGATGACCTCTCATTCTTACACTAAAATGTTCACTTCAATCAGCCATCTTTCAGACAAATGAAGACTTCTCACCTATCCCGAATGGTCCAAAGTCCAGGGAGACTCCCCCTCCCTGGAGCAATTGTCTCACAACCAATCATTAATGAGTCGCACATCAATTTTTCACCAAACTGAATAATTGCTATCAAGCAAAACTTTAAGTCATACATTTTCTTGTCATGAAAAAGATTTTGGGTCAGCTTGACTGGAGCCAGAGATATTGCAGATCAAAATAACAAAAGATGAACTCTCCACAATAGCTAAATTCAGAAGACAAATGGGCAAAAAATGGAAAAGTTTTGCACATAGATCTATACTTTCACCTCATAAAATCATAATATACTGATAATCTACCATAGGATCAATAATCTTTTATTCAGTTGTGAACACTCTTTCAATTTCTACAATATTAAACCATCAATATTAAATCATCATCGTGAACCTCAATTCTGTTTAAGTCCCGCGACTTGCAACTCATTCTGAGTGGCCACTAGACAATTACTACCAATTGCCTTGCATTTCGAAAAGGTCTGTATCATTCTGCAATATCACTTACTATAGTACTGTCTCAAGGAAAGGCAGAATGGGCCATTTTGACTGTCAAGAAACTTATTTCGCCTTGCTAGGTACATGGGGTAAAGAAACAAGCACTGAAAAGAAGGAAGAAAGTCACCTTTCTCTTGCTATTTGACACATAATTAACAGAAAATTCTGAAAAATACAATATGTCACGAAGATGTTTTCTTTTTTCATCATTCTGATTTTTGTTACAATTTCTTGTTTCAAACATTTGAAATATCAGATGCCAAACTGATTTGATTTTTTTATTTCTTTATAATGCTTGTGTTTTATCTGATGTAACTGGCAAAGTGAAGTAATATGGCTGGCTGAAAATGAATCATTGCCCCTATATTCACAATGCAAACAGGTGCATACTTGAGCAATGGGATGGCCCGATCCTCTCTCCAGTTGGCATCTCCGCAGCTGCCGCCCAGGTAAACATCATAAACTTCTTCCAAGATTTCAATTGGTCGGCTGAGACCTCGGAGTCGACCTGAAATCATGCAAAGTTTCAACGTATTAATCCTCATGAATCTACGGTAATATTATATTTGGTCTTGTTTTTAGGTCAATAACCCAGAATGCCTCAATTGCACAGAACAAAAAGATGAAGAATTGTGATTCTTAACCCAAATAGAAACAGATCAATGAATGTTTCTTCATGGACAAGAAATAACAGTTAGGTTGGAAAGACTATGCAAGAGAAGTATCTTATTATTGGTCTCTTCTTTGGAAAGTAACTCATATGCAGGGCATAATGAGACAGGCTTTGAGCAAATCGGTCTCTGACATCTCTACAGTTAAAATCTGCAGTTTATGGAGGTATTTAAAACTGAAGAAAAATGTGAATTAAAAGCCTTCTTATTTCAGGTTTATCAGCTGCTGTTGACAAACACACAAATCTACAAATTACATATATCAAATAAGCTGAGCAGTCCAGGGAAACCGTGTCCATTTTTTTTTGACACAGTCAATGATCAAAAATATACAGCATATCATAAAATTAAAAGGTTTCACAAATTTTCTACAGTGGATGATTGTATTATTACAATGAGATCGCCATCCTACAAAATCAAAGCATATTACTATATGCTCAAAAGAGTAAAACAAAATATGGATTTCAAGTTTCTAGAACTTTTTTTTTTTTTAAAAATTTTGCTCCTTTCTTTCAGTGCATGTGTTTTTCAAAATTCAGCAACTGAACGACAAAAAATTCAAGCACTTTTCTCACAGTTATTCTGATATCAAAGGCTCAAACAATCTCTTCTTTTATCTTTTTCTGTTTAACAGTGTCAATATAGAGTCACTTATTCTAAGTAGTGTGGAATGATGTGATATACCATAATTTTCATGATTTGAGTAAAAAAGAAACATGGAGAACAATCATACAAACAAACAAACACAGAAAGAACCAACCATTTTTACCTAACAGCCAGGAGACAGGTGAGAGCAATTTTGAGGCCAGGGATGAGGCAACAGATGGACGCTGTGAATATAGAAGTGAATTCAATGCCTATCACAAATATCTAAGTCATGACGAAGTCATGATGTCAGCAAATTAATGTCACATCAGCAATCTGACTGAAATTCTTATCACAGGTAATTTATCACGTTTTCAAACTGCACATCAAACACTCCTTTTCAAGGCAAATATTCTTGATATTTTTAAAATACACACTAATTTCAGGGCTCTGAATACAAGACTATCATAGTTAATTCATATGTACATCAAAATATTTGTATCGCAACCATTCAAAATGAGCCATAATTATGAAATCAGGCGCTCATCAAGCTGAGATGACCAGAGAAATCAGGTATTTTTCAACAGTGAATGAATTTTTAACGCATTTTTTATCTCTTCACAGAGTCCTCCTATATCAATCTAAAAGTGCATTTCAGAGTTCACTTTGCTTAAACAGAATGAGTAAAAGCCCAAAAATTGTAATTCAGTCGCATGGCCTAATAAAGGATTAATAAGGATTATCAAAAGTAATCAGTCATTTTCTCACTAAATTCAGCTGCAGCAACAGGTCACCCCTATTATCCTTAATTGCCAATATCTTGACTTTTACTTAGGCAGAACAAAATTTTTTTCACATACAGAAAGGGAAATGAAAAAATTTTCACACTGATACCTACAACCTCATGTGCTCAGAATTTGATGAGGGCCTGATTTCATCATGTCACATCTCATATGTCAATTTTCCATCAAACTTACATATAAAACCTTAATTTATACACTTTCAGTTCACAACTGCTGCTTTCCATGACTCTTGTTTCTGATTGCAATTTATTTTTTTTTCCCTGTCTGATTTTCATTTCGCATAGAGCTATTTCATTTCTGGACTTTCTTCATAGAGACCAAGAACACTACTCCAGAAGTGCCAATAATTTAGAAAAGACTTTATTATTTATCAAGTATAATAATTTTGTCACAAATATCTAACTGCAGCTACAAGTAGTTTGCTCATCAAAATTCAATGAGACTTAACATACTTTTTGAACACGGCTGATACTGAGCCCATTTTCATTCCAATTATTGTTCATTGCTTCAAGGAACTTTGAATGCTTTGATCTAGAGTCACTTTTTTCTAGAAATTCTAAAAGTCTTATCTCAGTGGTATCATTCACATATTATGACACAAAATGTAAGTCTATCAGTTCATGATGTTGAAACAGACTAAACTAAAAAGTACGTACACAAAACTTTGACACTGGATGACAAAACGTTAAAAAATAATGAGGTTGTCACACCTCCACTTTACTGTTCCTGTATTTTTAGGAACTCATTTCAACATCTTGCAAAATGATATTTATACCACTGACAGATTTTACACTTCAAGACCTGAACTCCTTAATAGCTAACAGTACATTAATTCACTTGGAATTTTAAGAAACTGTAATCAATGTTTATAATCGTTCACTGCAACTTTGTACGAATTCAGAATTCATGGTATACATGCCTGTACAAGCAGCCAACAAAGACCATTTATTCTGACATAGACAACACACTGGAATGAGTATATAAGGAAGTTTGTCAGTGAAAATAATGGATTAGTACAGTATGACTAAAAACCGAGGAAATTTGAAAAGTAATGTCTGCATAGAAAGACAAACTCATATCTAAATTCTAAATGACACTCTTTATCCATTTTGAGAGTATATTCTTGTATATCTAATCCAATTTTTTTTAAAAACAATGCATTTCTTGCTATTTTACTCATTTGTTTTTTTACTTTTTTTTTTTACAAGAGCCAAATTTATTGAGACAAATCTCATTAAATATCTGTTAAAAAGAACAGATATACAAGAACGCCACAGTATGAATCGAACTCCTTAAAAGCCTTCCCCTTTTTTTTTCTAGGGACTTTGATACTTTTTAACTAGACAAGGGAAGAAAAGAGCACAAAACATCAAAACAAGTCATAGCACTGAGATGATTTAAGACCTAAAACAAAGGTAATGTCAGCGTGTTATACCAAATATTCTCCACACACCACATCTCTGTAAAATGAAGAAAGATATCCAGTCTTGCCAAATGATAGATATTCCAACATGAAACACACCAAGATATTTTTCATCACGTTTGTGCAGTGCTTTTTTTTTCAGTCAGTGGGAGGGTTAGTTATGGTCCCAATATATTAAAGAAAGTACATAGCTGATAGTGCCCACCGAAACACATGTGATATAGTGAAAGACAGGATCTCTTCAGAGAATGAGAGGGACATGTATATCACTTACTTATGAAGAGGGAGAAGGATCAGGAAAAAATGAAGAGAAAAAAAGATAGATAGACATGCATTTTCCATATAAAAAGGAAGACAGATCAGGAGAAATGAAGAGAAAAATGGGGATGGGGGAGAGGGGGTGATGGAGGAATGGATTATTGTCTAGTGGAGAAGAAAGGATGATTTCACGATGTAAACATATATGTGTGAAACAAGGAAAGGAATTGGGGTAGGCAGTAGTGATCTTAAATTCTTTCTGTTTCCTTACTCTAGAGATACTGAAAATTTAAACACAGCACCACAACAATCTAGATGCCCTCATCAGATGATATGAAACCACTCCTCTCTCTCCTCAAGCAAAAATCATTTAGTAAGGAACAAGATGGCTTTCTAACCAAGCTAAGCCATTTCTTTTCATAGTCATTTCACTAGAAATCATTGGAATATCTTGGGATGTTCGTGATGAAATAGCTCTAATCTGAAAAATTAAAACTTCCGGACGAGATTGTGACATACCATATACAAGATAGGCCTAAGGAGACACAATATTCTCAAATGTAAAGTTATGTGCCAAACACCAGGAACAAAGAAAATAAAACAACCCACAAACTATTATATAACAATTTTCTATAATCTGTTCCACTTAACTCTAGCAATATGTCTTTTTCTTTACTGTATACTTTTCTTAAAAAGTGTTTAAAAAAATAAATAATTATCATTGGACCTTAGCAGTGTAAATATATTTGTACACAATTATAAAGGATTAGAAATAAAGTGGTACATGAGAGTTGTGCAGACAAGAGCAGGAAAATCATGAAATTTCACTTCTCCCCTATCCTTACCTGGCCCGGTTTCTCTTTTCGAACCTATAAAATACATTGAGAAATTCCAATACTAACTTGTCTTGTACAAGTATCACATTGTATAGAATATTTATTGAACATTTTCTGCTTTTTTCTTTCTCCTTTTTGTTTAATATAATTTTCCACTATTTGCAAATTAACTCAATTTGTTGTTGTATTTTTCAGAACTATCTATATAACTAGCAGTCTGCTGTTTAACATTCACTTTCTTGTGTTTCCATGCTTTGCAGCAAAAATTTACCTATCCTGGTGATCTGAATGGTTAGATTTCTTAGCTGGCCAGCATAAATATTTTTTAATGTTCGAGGTTGACACTTTTTATGTTTTGTTTTTTGTTTTTTTTAATCACTAACTGGAAAGGAAGACAAAATTAACAATACAAGCGCAAGAAATCAAACGTAATCTCACAGAATATGTCAATAACGTTCTTATGTCAAACTGACGAAGTTCATGAAACAAAGGATTTCACCAAGCACTGAGACAGCCCACATCAACATACTGTGACACTGAAATAAAATCAGACTAACTTCTCTAAGATGCAGTCTCTCAAACACAGGCTGAAAATCCACTCTTATAATGTGAAATTCACATAACTCTATATGTCTTGCGGCCAGTCAAAATGAGACACAAGTCACTGGGCTAGAACCAAGAAATCGGGCTTTGAATGTGAAGGGGGGGGGCGGGGGGGATGTGTGTCAGATATCGAATTTTTTTATTGCAGAAATGGAAAGTGCATTCACTTTTGAACAAGACAGTATCAGTCTTACCCTCGATTTATAAATATTACTTCATTAAAATCTTTTTTTTTTGGGAGGCAGGTATGTAGATTTATGCAGTCGACTGCTCATTTAAACGGTGGGGGGAGTCAAAGGCATGGATCGAGGGTATGAAAGAAACCCTGAAGACCCACAACATCCCACCTTCCAGGCCATCCAGCTTGCCAGAGACCGAAAGCTCTTTCTCCCCTCGACGCCCTAGATGATACAAGAGGACCGATAAAAGAAAGAAGAAAGAAGCTGGGGGATCCCCCTTTCTCTATTTAAACTGCAATATCTCTGGCTAGAATAAAGCTAGCTCAAAACTTTTTTCACCACCTGAAAGGGTATGAAATAAACTTTCACACGATACCAAAAACCCCATATGGTGAAAAATCAATATACGTCTCATTTTGAATGGCAATGAGACATATGCAACAGGACTGAATGCGCACAATCTTTTATACTATATCTGTACAATGACTGAGTTCACACAAGATATTATATTATGTGTATTATGATTGAGTTCATACAATCCGCCCCTCAAACACATGCATCAACGCAGACTTCACACAGTCTTTCAATGTGCATCAAGATTGAGTTCACAGCCTCAATACCTGAAAAAACAGTTTGTTTGACGAGTCACGTCTAAATGTTACCTGGAAAAAAGTGAACCATAGCTATAAGTTCCAAATTCTTCTAATTTAGACTGAAAAAAAAAGTTCTGAATCAGCTCCCAAACAAAATACATTAATTCCATCAAGTCGTTTGAATTTCATGCTATTATAATTATAATAAATTTCAAATGACATAAAGCCTGGAATCTTATTATGAGATAGATTGATTACAGTAATGCTTCCCCCCCCTCCCCCCTTTTTTTTTTCTTCACTCTATTTTAGGTTAACTTAGTCATTTTTTAAGCCTGTGCATAACCTAGTCATCGTAACTGGTCAGGACAGTCATGGTACCACAATCAATTGACTACTTATGATAACTGAAGTTTTGGTTGTCTTTGATAATGGTACAAGCATTCATAGTCTAATAATATAGTATCACATGTTCAGTGTCATGCACTGTTATTTCACAGTATCCTCTTTATATCACCTAGATTGTGGAAACTTAGTTATTATTCCCTGCCATCCTCAGCCACTAGGAAGCTCTGCCCTTGCTATTAAAGTTCAATATGTATAATTCTTTGCATGATGTTGAGTTTGTTACTAATTTTGGTGACAAAATTAAAAATTTGATTTATGAGAGTTACAAGGTAGTATTTGGTGTCACACTGCACAAAACTTCACCCTTAGTAGATTTCTAAAGTCAGATTCAGTGAAATATTGAGGCCCATGTTCTGAGGCCAACATCCAGCCAAGCAAAACAAATCAGACTGAATGTGTGCAGCAGGTTTTGCTTAGATGATCTATTTCAATCCAGTCAACGTCAGCCATAATCACCTACAGTCAAAATGATTTGTTGCTGGCATCAGTTAGCTGTTGCACAGGTCTATCACGGTCTAGGCATATTGCAGGATCCTATCTGTACTGCCATTAGAGGCAATGGTGAAAAAGTCAAGATCAAGACAAACCTTTCTCTTATATTCTGTAACAATGGCACAAAACTCTTCAAATGTGAAGGAATTCTGGGATGGTCTTTGATGCTGAAGCCACGAGACGCTCAAATCTTCCCTGGTGTAACATTTGTAGCCAAGACGAATCTGCGAAAGAAGGACAAGACAGAAATAACATCAATGCGCTTCCAGCTCTTACATAGCTGCACACAGTTTATTAATATATTATAAAAAAAAACTACCTGGGTATGCTGCTGATACATTAGGTGACAGATAATTTATAGGATCTTCTGACAACAGTGGAGAAAAGGAAGATGAAGTGGTGCTGGTTCATTACACGATCTATGACCATGCAGAGGCCAAGCTACAAAGAACCAGAGAGGAGGGCGGAAGAAAGAAAAATAAAAGGGGGACAGAAGAAACACTGGACAAACAACACAGCAAGAGTGGACAGGGAAATCTCTTAAGGAGACCAACACCCTAGCACTCAACTGAGAGCAACCGAGAACATTGGTGGATGCACAGATATCCAGGGTCAGTCCCAGTGATGCCATCCAATGTTCAGAGCATAAGGCAAGACAAGGCAAAAGGCAGCTTAGTCACATCCGTTCAAGTGATTGCTTCTCCACTTTCTAGAAATCAGTGTTAAGTACATTGTTAGATTACATTCAACATGCACTCCATTCACTGATTTTGATTGAGAACATACCTGGATGACACATGCCACATTTTATGCTTATGGTTATTGTGGGTCCTCTATATTACATGTAAAAGGAAAACTTCAAAGCATGATTTCTAAAAATTACAAAAAGTGGACATACAACAGCTATGAACTGAGGCGACAATTTATTACAAAATATCTTGTGACACTCAGGAGAAAATCTTAGATGCTGTATAATTGTCAAATACAAAAAAATATTTGAACACTCTCTTTTCCTCAAAAAAAGCCCGCTGTAGTAATCTCTCAACATTTCACAAACACACATGAACTCAGAGATTTCAAGATATCAACCTTTCGTGACATGCATATAGCTCAAAGCTGAACATTTTCACCACAGGTCTGGTTTTTCAGAGCTCCACAGGTTTGCTACTGAACATATTATTATCCAGAGATGGTATTGCTAGACACCCTACTTTTGAGAGATGATGAAAAATTAACACTAGCAAAAACAGAGCTCCCAATTTTCTCACTAAAAAAATTATGTACAAAAGATTGTTGGGTAAATGGTTGCCACTAACTGAACTTACAAGTTTCTGTTCCTAATGATGTGTTTGATTTGAATTGTGGGATCACATGTTAGATGTTCCCTTGGCAGTTCAATAGGTGTGCAAACCTAAAACATAGCTAGAGATCTAAGATTGTCCAATACCCCTTGTGTTCGGCAAAAGGGAAGTAATAGGGCTGATCAGAAACATTCCCATTGTGAACTACCACTCTCAGATTGATGTCTCATATTGTACAGCATTTCTTGATATCAGTTTCCTATTCTTCATTTTCTTTTCCCCTTCACAATCCCAGACACTTTCACATACCTAGGTGTCAAAAAGAAGAAGCAGAATCATAACATTTAGTCTTTTTATCTGCAATGATTCTACAAGAGTTAAAACGAAGCACCAGTCTTGTTGTTCATCTTTTTGGGTAAGATCAGATATTAGTTCTGTGAAGATATGATCAATAAAATTGGCGCTTTGCTAGAGCCATTGTGGTCGACACATAACAAACTGCATAGTAAGTCTTTCGCAAGATCACACACACGCAAGATCACACACAGCACTCGCTTGTTGGAGACAAAGTGTTAACTGGTATAGCAAATGACCTTTTCAAAAAGTGAAAATCAATCACTGCTGTTTTAGGGCGTGACACTTACATCATCTTTGGTCATGTGACCTGTTGAGCTCCCAGTCACAGAGTTGAATGACTCTCGAAGTTTCCTGAATATATCAAGAAAAGTTGAAAAAGGAATAAATTTCTAATGGCAGCCATAGCAAAGCGCATTCCCAAAAGCAAAAGTGAAATAACAGATCTATTCTGATAAATTTATTAACAGAGATAATCAGCCCTATTTAGAAGTAAAATTTCACAATTTTGCAACTTTCCAGTATTGAAATATAATCTTTTGATAATGGATTTAATACAAACTGCATGCAATGTTAGACTGTAAATAAAATAAAATGATCAAGCATGAAGCTGATTACTTATCAGGCTGCAGCTAAGTTGGCTTGTTTTACTTTCCATGTTGATCACATTACATTTCATGGTTCTAGAACATATTTGTCCTTGCAAGCATCATTGTGAAGTAGATACTTACAATAAAGCTTCTCCTACCAGTACATGACCATATTTCACAGGTGTTGCACCATGGCACAGTGAAAAATCCTGAATTCGAATACCCTGAAACATCACATAGCATAAATGTTCAATGATGTCTCATATTTTGGACTATGACAAAGTCTCCTCCATACAAAATGACAGATTGACTAAAATTTTTAATTCAATGGCATATCAGGACAAAAATGGCTATAATTCACCAGTTATAATATCATTGATTAACAGGTGATGACACAGATGGTATTATACATATTTCTCTGATACGAAAATGTCAAGGAGTTCCCCTATTTTCTCTTTGATGTGCATCAAAATCAAAGTAGATCAAATTAATCCCTTTAAATCATAACCATATACATTAGTTCTACATAGATCTATGTCTTTCAGCCATGCTAATATAGTTTGCAGTTTTACTTTAATAAGCAAAAAAAATAAATAAATAAAAATAATAAGAAAAAGACTATTCAGAGTTTGTTCTTTAGCTGTTCTTGCTGTCTCTGGACAATCAAAGGTCTGTGTGGAACTTTCATTCAAAAGGATGAATGAGTGAGATCATTCAGAAATGGTGGTACCTGTTTCAGATGCAGCACTGCACACTTGAGAGCAACTTCTATATCATCAAAGACAGGTATACTGTTCCTCTCAATGATGTCCATCAGCACATTCCTGGCTCGGCAAATATCCTGTCTTTCTCTGTTGGAGACAAAAATATAGACTAATGATGGCTGATCTGTAAAATTCTCTCTAGGCCTGATATGAAAGTGTGGGAAAAACATGTCATATACTGAACATTTTGAATTACTATTTAAAGGGGTGCTCTGTGAAATTTGAAGCTCTTTTAAATTTGGCCTCAGTCATCTGAAACATCCCTGGTATGAACTGATAATTCACTGAGACCTTATTTCACTCATAAAAAA
>JBCEWB011015570.1:7500-12500 GCA_039654565.1 Peronia peronii | reverse complement strand
TTCCTATGAAATTGTCCTTACGTGTGTAGTGCCCTATTCATTTTCTTTGCCATCCGCGCGTAGTTCAGTTTCGCCCATACTCTCTCCATACTTATATTCGCAAATGGCACTCTCTGTTTATTTTGTTATTGTTGTTGCTGTTGTTGTTGTTGTTGTTGTTGTTGTTGTTGTTGTTGGCCATTGTCTCATAGCAACCACTGTTTCAAACATGTGCACTTCTCTTTGACATAATAGTCTGAAATCAAGAGAGGATATCGTGAAGGAGCTGTTGCCCAAATTTGGTCTATTCGTGGATAACGAACATCGGCGACATCATGTTTTGAATAAAATTATCTGATGTCTGATGAATACCATTAAGGGCTAACTGAAGGAATGAGAGACAAAAAAGGGAGTGTGTGTGTGGGGGGGGGGGAGAACAGACAAACTGATGGACAAATAGGCTGACACTACCAAGACAGAGTAACTGAAAGATAATAGGTCTAACGCTTCGTTGGATACGTCTGAATTAGGAATCCACATTGTATAGCGTAAGCTGCTGCCTGTGTAGACCTTGTGGGAGAGATGCTTGACTGGAGAAATATATAATTATGAGAAGCAGCCGCCACTCAGTGCAACAGCGCAATGAAATTGTCTCAAAATTGACCTGAGCGCACTTGTAATTCTGTAAAAAGAGTTACCGACAATGATAATCATCCTCTCTTCGTGTAAATACCTATTAACGTCAGGAAGTTAGAGGATGAGTAGTTCATTGTTGATTATTCATGTTGATACTATGTGTATTAGAACAGCTTGCAGATAATATAGTGTATATAATTCCTTATCTTATCTTTTCTTGACTTTCACTATACTGTCCCAGGTTTCAAGGTGGACCGACTTGGTAGCTGGTTCAGAGATACCTGCTGTGCTTGTGGGCCTCGTGAGGTCATAATGGTGACCGTCATCACTTGTATATCACTGTTTGTCTTTGATGGCTTGCAGGTAAGTCAAAGCGGCGGCGTCAAATTGGCACAGACGTTTTTCATTATATCCACACTCTGGCTGAGCAAATATTCTATACCACATTGATGTTCGGCAAACAGTTTTGGACCTGTTTCTTTGTTGTTGTTGTTGTTGTTGTTGCTGTTGTTGTTGTTGTTGTTGGTTACTTTTTTACGCCGGATGCAGAAAACTTTTATTAATGCCGGAACATTAAAGTGTATGTGCATTTTGACTACAAGATCCAAGTGCTGATATTACACGAATGTTGTTGTTGTCCTTGTTGGTGTCGATGTTTTTCTTGCTCTTTTTCGTCTGTGACTTCGTGGGGTACATGTAACACCGAACACCGAATAAATGTAATAGACAAAGTGACAGAATTTCGTTTCTGTCATGGGCACTCAACTGTTCCCATTTGCGTTATAACCAGAGTCTTAAACTTAAACAGTTTCTTACATGGAGCTATGTTTGTAATAGAAGAAGGATTATTTCAGATGTTCTATTGTTTCATGTCAGAATATTACTGAAAAAAAAAAAACCTACATGTATCAATAAGAATAGACTGGAGAAAAAAATGAGCCAATGTTTCTCAAGTGCCAATGTTGCATATCATCCATTTATGTTGTATGTGTTCTCTGTATTTTCAGTCGTCTTTCGCTAATTATATCTACACCTATGCTCATGAGTCCGGCGTGGAGGGTCTGAAAAAATACGAAGGTGCTGTGCTAGATGCCTGCTTCTGGGTATGTACTGAACTTTAGTCATTTATTATTCATTTATCCTGTTTCATATTCTATTGTTCCAGATGGCATTTCTTATAAGGTTCATATGTTAAATTTGGTGACCCTTCAGATTTTAACATTGGATGCATGCAAATTTGCAATAACTACACCGTTGAAAGAATATCCACTATATATAGCCGTGCATGTAAATAATATTTATTCTAGTTGAATGATGTCAGTTTCACTCAAATGATAATATGATAACTTATTTCCTAGACAAATTGTGCATTGTTTATTTCTTGATTATTTTCGTTCGGAGGAAAAGTAAGTACATGTAATTGTGGTTCTGGGATTGTCAGTACTTGCAAAGAGTTTTACAGTATTTTCGATTTTTTTTTTTTTTTATTGTCTATTATTAACATTTTTTGCTGTCCTTGCTGTTGTTGTCAAAATTAGCTCGCATGCTTGCTCAGGCAAATGTCCATATGAACTTGTGAAGTGACATTACATGTCTGTCAGATATTTATAGATAGACCAACGTACTCGTGATTAATTTATATTCAGTAAACTGTGCATACCGAAAGCAAACAAGAATTTGATTGTGTGTTTAGCATTGATGGGCTTGTTATCTAAGTGAAAATGTCTATGAGTCGTTGCCCCAGAAATTAATGATGCAGCTCTTTTATATTCTCCTATGTTCGTAAGCGTGGTAAATTTGAGTAACGGGAGAAAACAACTAGTATATGTAAAGTATGTTCATTTTAACCTCATATAAATTTCATGCATGTATCAACATATCGTTAGTTCTGTGCAAAGCTTACATTTCCCAAACACTCAGAGACGATGAAGCGGCTATAATATTTCGCTGACTATTGTGAGCATCTGTTTATAATTTATGTAATTATATGCCAGACCAAACTGTGTCGAGATGTCTACCACATGTGATGCATCGACATTAGTGTAGGGGTAAAGAGCTCAAGTGCAGGGAAGCTACAGAACAGGATTGTGGACGATGATTTATGGCATTGCTGATGTATTGTTTTTGCTGGGCTAGTACTTTTTGTGTGTGTGTGTTTAGCTCAGCAGTATTGTTTTCCATCGAGATAACCACCAGGAAGGAGGTTGAAAGACGAAATAAACCAAGCAATTGTTTTCCATATTCAGAAGATTATTGTTTAATTTAGGAAATTTGAATATAACCACTTTTTTATTTTATTTTATTTTATTTTATTTTTTGCAGCTTAAAAAATACAATAATGTAGCCTCTCAGCATAATTTTATATATCAGTATCCATATTTTAGAGATATAATAATATATCTGTTCATGATGAAAAATTGAATGGAACAGTTTTCTTTTCTCTTTTGGCAAGGATTTTTCTACAGCATTTGCAGATATAGATCTTGAACAAAGACAATGCACGTTATAACTTTTTAACATACTGTTGTACTATACATTCAAGAATTACTGAAATCATCGTCTTGAAATTGTGCACAATGAATTCATTTAGGGATAACAGTCTTTGTCCCTATCCATATAAATATAAGTTTTTGTTTTGTTTTGTTTTCGATCAGTAGGTGGATGTGAAAATGCGATAAAACGTGAATGATTAACTAAGTTGCGAGAAATTTAGATCAGAAAATAGCGCTTCATTAGATGATCTTCAAATTAAGTGTATGTTAGTCTCTAATATTCAGATCCAGACAGAAATAGTTGATACAGTGTACTTAATATTTCCAATCTAGAATATTCTGCAGATTTTTATAACAAAAGCTTGAAATTGCAGCAGAGAAAATGGGAACACATTTACATCTTTTTAAGGGTGTTTCATTTTTTTTTTTAATGAGAGCAAGAGAAAGTCTATTGCCTGCAACCTTACAGGGTATAAGGTTCCATGTTGCAGTTATGACCATGTGTGTGAGAAATATTGTGTCTGTGGGTAAATGCACTCAAACAACAGGAACAGCCACGGATCATAGGGATCACAAAACGCTAAATTATGAATTTATATTCAAAGTCAGTTGTGGGACTTACTTAGTTAAAATCTTTCCAACTGTCACATGAATAAATAAATTAATTAATTAATAAAGAAAGAAAGAAAGAATAAAATAATAAATTAATTTTAAAATAATAAATTACACCAACGCACAGACTAAGCACTACAAATATATTATGCAAAACAACAATACAGACATGATTTTGAAAAATTTGAAAAGCCTTTATTTAAAAAAATGTAGTAAAGGTATATACGATATTCCATTACTAAGTGGTTGAGTATACCCACAACTAAAGTGCAGTGCAGAAACTCAGGGAAATCTGCTGCATGGCAAAGCATTCCGTCATGTCGCAAAAAGGCGTAACACGTAAAAGACAACGAAGGCTGATGAAAAATGTATAGAACTAAGCAAAAGAGAGACAAAAGAGAGGAATGTAAGAAATAATGATGAATATGTCTGAGACTTTTCCATATTATATTTAATGAGTCTGGCACTTTCAAGATGAGATGGGTTCAAAATAATACGTTTTTAAAACATGGCTTGCTAGTTTCAGATTTGAAACATAAAATACGAAGTTAGGGTAAGTAGTTATTGACAATGCAGCAGTATCTTAGCCAGCAGCATGCAACAAGCGTTAAAACTGAAATAAACTACATTTCAGAATTTCACCCTATCAAGTGTTCGGAATGTTTGTTTTGGTTTGATCAGCTCTTTGTAACCTTTAAATCTTTTTCTTCTCCCTGGATCTTTTTTCTTTTATCTTTTTCTTCGTCAAAAGGCAATTGAGATCTGTCCATCAAATATGAAAAGGTTATGAATTTTCCTCATTCCGCCTCCCTTCCCTTTTCCTTGATTAAATTTTAATTTAATTCAATTTAATTTAATTTCTTTTTTTTTGCCACATTTCCCATTTCATCCGGCTTTTCAGTAGGAGAAAACAAATCTCTAGACATTTTACATTATTATAAATCTTCTCATACAGAAACTCCTCTTCAACAGGAATACCAGTTAATGTTGGTGTTCACATTCAGTGAGGAATGAAAATATGATGAAAAAAAGAAGAACACACAATGATGATGAGTATCTATCCAATGATTTCTTTGAAAGATACTGTTGAGTATTGATGCCTGATGCGGATCCGCCGAGGACTCGAACGGTTGTAACAGCTTGACAAAAGATTTTTCTGTAGTCTGTTCGGAGAGATTCTCTGTCATGGAATAACATTAATCTGATGACAAAATATATTTCTACAGCTATTTGCAGAAACTGAATAATATACATGACTCTGGAAAAATTAATGAGTTTTAT
>JBCEWB011015570.1:0-2500 GCA_039654565.1 Peronia peronii | reverse complement strand
TATTTTTTTATCTGTGTGATTAAATGTGCGAACAAATGTTTTTTTTTTTTTTCTATTAGCGTATTTTCGAGAGAAAAGGATGATAAAATATTGGGTTTTTCCAAATTTCGCACTAGCAACATAGTAATATTTTACTGTCTTGTATTTTGAGAATAACAGAACTCACAGATCTTTTTTTATGTTGCCACTGACTAGCCAGTTGGATTGGGCTTTATGAATGTTAATTTATGATACCTTAATCAATAATGAAAAGCAAAATATCGCATTGCATTGCTTTTGTAACCAAATTATTAACAATAGAAATGTCAAGAGGTAAATTTGTTCGATGATGTGTTCATTTTTTGTATTTTGAATTTGAATCTTTCTCGAACATGGTGCATTAATTTATGACAAAGTACTGACATTATAGTGCCACTTTGGTCTTCACTGTCATGTCTTGAATAACAAACACACAGAGAAAAAAAGAGAAACTTCGTTATAGAAACACAAACATTCAGACACCTAACGTTAAACCGTGCTTTTAAGGTTAAACCCGCTTCATACGGTAGAAATCTTAAGGCAAATTTAAATCTTGAAGCTCATATATTGTGAAACCTTTAACCCTCTGAAAAATGTGGCATACCGGACAAACGTGTTATACCAGGACAATGCCTAAACAAACCTTGGACTGTGTACACATTGATGAATACCAGTCCATGATAAACTATAAACCATACCTTCGTCTGGCCCTCCCTCTTTCTCTCTTTTTCTCTTTCTTTTTTGACTGTAACTGTGTTTGCCTACCCCCCCCCCCACCCCCCAAAACCGCCTGCCAACCCTCTCTTTGGGTGGGTGAGTGGGCGAATTACCTTTTATGTTTTGTTTCTTTTCATTCCCCCCCCCTTCCCGTTTTTTAACCCCCTTTCCTTTAATCTCTCTCTCTCTCTCTTGTCCTATCTTTCTTTCTCTCTCTCTCTCTCTCCTGTCTATTTTTCGTCTATTATCCTCGCTGATTTCTGTCCTATCCTATCTTTATTTCTCTGTCTCTCTGCATCATTCTCTTTATCTTATTCCTGTCTTTGACCCCCATTTCGCATCTTTCAAATAAATATGTGTAGACAATAATGTCGGCGGAAACGGAGAAATCAAATGATCACAGGTCAGGTGTTATCAAGAATTCCACACAATTTCATCTTTTCATCTGTCGCTATTTCCCTTGGCAAATGTCCAGACCTTTGATCAAGGCCTTCCTGGTGCAAAGACATTGTGGGATGACTCGATTGGGCAGTGCAGATGAAAGATTAGGCCCTGGCCCTTGCTGTTTTGTAAGGTACAGTTCGCAGCATAGAGAATACGACAGATAAGCTAAGGTAAAAATAATAAACTTTATTTTGTCCTCAGAAAGGGAATTACATTCACGGTTGATGAGATACAATATATAGAGTTATGTAAGACACATTCAGCAGACACAAATTTCACTCATAGCATTAGACCAAGGCAGAGTCAAGGAACATTACCTCAGCTTGTTAACCGTTGTCTACGGTTGATGGCAGGATTGAATTTCTGTAACACTCACGATTAGTTCTGGTATATAACAAAGGCCCAGTTCTTTCGAATACAGGTAGTTGTCGACTTACGACCTACGCGACTTACAACTGATCGACTTTAAGACCGTCTAGCCGGTAGCATCACTCTCGCTTTTTCACACCTGTATTTTATATTTTTGTATATGTTGCACATAATAAACGATCTGTACTGTAGTATGCAGTGCTTGACTTAAACCCTTAAAGATATAAAAATTTTAAGAAAGATAAAAACAATGTATAAAGATCGAAAATGAAATAATGACCTGAGAAAATATTGATACAATATGACTTTATGGTGATTACAATATCTTTACATAGCATAATATACTTACGGCAATTTAACATAGGCCGACTCACGACCAGATCGGTTTACGATCAGTCAGTCGTAACCAAATGCAGTCGTAAGTCGACGACTTCCAATTGATTACAAAGTGGGTGTATGGAATCTTTCCCAATTATGTAAAGTTTTGATATATAGACTTGTTGGTAAGGGAGTGGGGAGGTGATGGCTTAATCAGCCGGTGATATATTAAGACCGAATGCAAAGAGGTGATTCTTTTTTTTTTTCCCCGTCTAAAGAATTGACCCTTTTTCCAAGGCCGACAAACTTGTAGCTATCAATTTAGGCACCTCAATGTGGACAAACATCTACCTTACTTGGAAGATGTTACTACATATCATACTGTTATTGTCAACGTCATCGTTATCAAATATTGCTACTGTTTTTAACATGTAGTAATATTACATGACTCAATGCGTATTGTTTCTAAACTTCATGCCGTTGATGCCATTACTTCCTCTGTACTGTATTATATAAATTGTCAACTGACATACTACTGGAATGACAAGGTTTCTTTCATGATATTTATTCATCATAGAAACCATTATAAGAGACACGATACGATGAAATCAGGCGCTCGTCAAACTGAGATGAC
>JBCEWB011015348.1:0-14969 GCA_039654565.1 Peronia peronii | reverse complement strand
GCAAAAATTGGCAACTTCTAAAAAGCCGAGATAATCCTACTTTCTTTGGATTGAAAGGCTTAAGAAAAACAAACAAAGAAACGTGGTTTCTTGATCAGTATTATAAAGTTTCATAAACCCTACCATCTTGTTAATGTCTTCGACCGTGTCAGGCGTAATGTGACAGTGATTGTGCTGATGCGCCATTAAACCCGACCTAAACCCAAATCTAAACCCAAAACCATTCACCAATGCTGTGATGGTGGATCACGCCATTTTTGGAATTGAAATGACTTGAATTTCTTTTGTCTTGTGATAATTTTGAAGTAATCAAAGTAAGACATGGTCCCTTTACCCTTTCTGGAGAAATATTGCCATATAGCCAGAGTACTCCTTTCCTTATACTATTTATCTGAACCCACTGCAACCTAGACTGACTTTTCTAGGGGTGGTTTCAAAGTACTGAAAACTCAAAAAATAAGTTGGATGTTTTATATGGGCAAATAATGTAGAGCACGGACATTTAAGCCAGACCAATATTCTAACCTCAAAAGATTGATGATCCAGACTCAGACAAGGAAAACAAACAGCCAGGGACAAACTTGCTGGTGTGTCCAATGGTCTGTTCAAATTTGAAAAAGAACTGAGGGTTACAGCTGGACAGAGAAAAAGATGTAGAAAACCAAGCAAGAAAAATCAGACTCACTCTTTCATTCACATATTCACTCACTCAGTTTATTATTTACTTTTTATTCCTTTCATTATTTTTTTTTTTTTTCAACGTGTTTTAATTTCAATTTTATTTCACCTATTTGAGCATCTTTTCAACATTTACTTTCAATATTGATTATAAATCGATCGATCGATCGATCGATTGATTGATTGGTTGGTAGATAGATAGATAGATAGATAGATAGATAGATAGATAGATAGATTAATTGATTGATTGATTGATTGATTGATTGATTGATTGATTGATTGATTGATTGATTGATCACTGCACCTTCTTCCAATAGGGTCGGTGGACAACACAAGTTGAGAATCACTCTATTCCAGAAATGTCAAGTTTGTTTGTTGTCCAAAGGACAAGTATTTGCCTCAAGACAAAATTGCCTGTAACACAGATGGTGGTGAGACCACGGGTTTTTGAAGCATTTGGCTCACAGATATAATCACTCTCCCCTCCCTTTCTTTTCCTCCCCTCCTTCTTCTTCTTTGTTTTTCAGACTGCCATACTTTCTTTTGTATTTCTTCTCCTCTCTTTCTCTCTATCTTATCTTTTTCTTATATCTTATTATTTAATAAGACTGCTGTATACCATTGCTCCGACAGTGAATCACGGATATGAGATATGTAGGAGCGAGACTTAAATGTCATTTTAATGACATCATGGACCTATCTTACAATGAGACAAGAACGCTAAGGATAACTTTCTTTGTCCCCAAAAGAAAACCCATTCACAGTTGATAAGATACACTTTGCTTGCATATAGTCAAAAATATCACGAATAGCATCAGAACAAGACACCTTAAGAAACATTACCTCAACTTTAAAAAATGTTTTGCTGATGGCCGGAATGAATTTCTGTAACGCCCACGATTTATAACGTTTAATGCAATAAATGCTCACTCCTCTCCGAATATTTCACTTGATTATAAAGGGTATGCATAGAGACTTCTCAAACTGTGTCCAGTTTTGATATACATGCCTTCTGGTAACGGGCGTCACTATTCCCATGACTTCCTTGGCAAATTTCGTTCACTTTCGTGATACAAGTACATCAATTTATTTCTCACTTTGCAAGGTCATGTAAGCGAACAACGTTTGTCTCTTCCTACCCTGCCCCCCCCCCCCTCCGCTTTTTTCGACACGTGCACACACACTGTAGACATGTTCGCTCCGCTCACATTTGATCAATCAAAGCTTTTGATCACATTAACAAAATCATGTCCTGTAATGGGAACGTGTAAATTGCTTCGTCTTGGATGAAGCTGTCATTTTGGCCACATTGACGTCATTGCCTGAAATGAGGAAAAGAAGAGGGGAGGGAGAGGATGCGACCTGGTAAATTCCTGGAATTGGTAGAAGCCAGGTTTCTGTTCACCTCTCTCAGGTATTAATCATGCACCTAATCCCTTACCCCAACTTTTTTTTGTTTCTATGATAAACTTCTGATTTGCTAAAATATAGCGAATTGCTGCTTCCTGCTATGCCTTATCAACCGTAAATTTTTCCGTTGTGCTTGTAGCATTATTTTTATAAGACTGAAGGAAGTCAAGCAACTGTGTGGCAGATAATGATCAGGTTTGATGATAGACAGGACTTTAAAGTAGACTGGGTTATTAAGAGAAATAGGAATTAAAATCTGGTAGAGTAAATTGAACGAGCTAATTAAAAAAGATCCATTGGAAGGATAGAAGATGAACAGTCCATGCCTGTACATCAGTTTTCCCTGGCTGAGATAGGATCTCATAGGCAGCTCAGCTAAGTGGAATTTTAATGTGGGACAGCGTTCCTTCTGCGACACTTCAAAAAGAATCTGATAATCTTTCTCTTTCTTTTATAGAGCACTTCCCACTTTTCCTAGAGAAATGTCTAATCATCTAAAAAAAAAAAATCAATGCCATCCATCATCACTCGCCAGTCATTATTAACCTTAGAGGTGTCAAGGGGCCGAGGTGGTCAAAAACTCGCTCATTACAGTATGTATTTCTTAACTTAAATAACGCACAAATTGGTGGGCCTCTCGTGTGCGGCATTGTCTTGAGGTCAAAGGCTTATGTCTATAGCATGGATAAATGTCATTTTAGAATCATGGGTACATTATCGGTTTCTGCTGCGACATTCAGGGCCAGGCATAGAACTAGGAACCAAAGTTCTTCATTCAATCTGATGTGATCATGCAACAAGTTTAGCATTTCATTCTACCTCATTGGAGCCAGTAGAGATCAGTGCACCTGAACGGCAAACAATAGAAGATGTAATGCCTGATCTTTTTACTCGTAGATGTCATCGTTCATGATGTTTTTCACCGTCAGTTTTTAATTATTGGAGTCTTACCGAAGACGTTATAACAGTCACTACAAGTGTTAACCTGTTGAGCTCTCAAAATGTTGAACTTCTGGTGAAACAAATGAGGTCAGAGATGTGCACTATACTGTTAATTTAAGAGGGGGGGGGGTCCTGAAGGTGATTTTTTTATATTATTATTGTTAAAGATAGGCTTTTTAACCTTGTCCATCGCATTCGGCATGTTCAAATTGGGGGAAAACAGTGAAAGAAATCGACTTTTCAAATAGTTGTCATGGCAACGCCACCATCTTGGATTTTACATCTCTAAAATGGCTAACTTCAAAATCTGTCTAGTCCGCCAAATTCCAACAAAACTGGATAAAACTCTGTGAACGTCGTTTTTAACATAATATCTAAAACTTTACCTATTTTCAGCCCTTTGTATGCAGAAGAAAATTTTCTAGAAATTTTTGAAAATGCCATGTAGCGAAATTTCAAATTTCGCCATTTTTTCATACGAAAAACCCATTTTGCTCTGAAACTTACCAACAGAATGGGACGCGCATATGTACGTTTTTTAGTTTTGTTGTGAACATAATGTGTGCGAATTTGGTTAGAATCGGTTCAGAAACAAAAAAGTGTTAGATAGCAAAATACTGACAAAAAAACAGGTTTTGAGAAAAACGCGTTTAAAGTTGTTTTTTTTCACGGAATAATTGACATGGAGAATTTTTTATTCGGCTTTTGGCCTCAAAACACTCTTTTTTTTTTATACAGTAGCCCTCTCTTCATGACTTCTGTGCCTTTTATTGCCTCTTCCTGGCGTTCTTATTTGGTCCCCATATCGTTTTCTGTCCAAACTAAGACCTTTACTGTGGCATATAGTCCACAACTAAACTCTGTTATAGCAGAAAGAAAGGAAAGTTTTACCATTTATAGGACGTGGAATTTCATTCTAGAGTACCTGCTACTGATAATCTGCATGATCAGCAGTTTTTTTCACTTCATAGTGGTCATCCAAGGTCCATCCACGGCACTGGAGTGCATGACTTTGTTAAACGAGGTCATAATCAAAGGTTTTGTTCACTCTTTGCCTATATATAATCAAATACCATGATCTGCGACTGCATGTAGCAGCCAGGTGGAGCCAAATCCTGGTTGACAGTAGACTAGGCCTAAGGTTGAATAACCATTGGTCAGACACGTTAGAATGGACATATCCACTTTTTGATACCATTTTTATACGCAGAAAAGGCAGGGCTTTTAAGAGAAAACAAAAATCCAAAATTGCATTTTTTTAGCAAAATCCAAATTTCAGGACACCCCCCCCCCCCTTTAATGACGGAATTATGTGAGGGATATACGGGTGGAAAGTTAGCAGATCAACTACAGGAGTTGTCCACAAGAAATGTATTCATTTCACGACATTAAAGGCATTATTTATTGACTCACAAACGCTAGCAATGGCTAAATGCCACACGTGGAACAACGGATTCCTATATGGCTAAAGTATGAGTATATTTTTAGAACATCCTGTATTTTTCATACATCTGATATCTGTAGCTTTTGCCCTTTAAAGGTGATGAAAATATTTTTGCTGAACGACTCCGTATCGATATAATTAATTTCTGAGGCCTGAAATGTCGATTATCAAAAATTAAGAGTGACTTCAGACTACTCCAAAGGACATTATTGATAGATTTGCATTCGAATTATCGGCCACACATTTTGGCAGAGAGTCTATAATAGTCTTACGGCCACCAAAGTAGAAGTATGACAGAGACAGACAAAGAGACCACTTTCCATAACACTTTATATTCATATTGCTTTTTCTCTCTCACCTTTGCACCCCCTTCATGTCATCCACTTTTTATATTAATGTCAACATAACTATAATATGTAGTTCACATTTGCTTATATTTGTATTTGGTTGCCTGTAAAAGGTTCTCAAAGAACCCAAAGTTTGCGTTCTGTCTTTGTGTTTATCCAGCGAAACAGTGCGGTCTCGTCTTTACACATTACACTGGCCCCAATTACATCCTTACCCTGACGCTACTGAATAACTGCGACTTACTCTTTTCTTCTTTCACTATTCCAATACCCCGCGTTGGCCCGGGATATATAAGTAGGTTCTTTGCTCCCACCTGTAGGCGGTGAAAGCGCGCCATCGGTGGGATGTCTTTCTTGGAATGCCATCCTCGACGTTCTAGGGATGACATCTCTTCTCTCTCTCTCTCTTTCTCTCTCTCTCTCTCTCTCCTTGCTCCTGTCTTCTGTCACGCTCTTTTTATTCTCTTCTTCTTGACGTGTAAATGTATCTTACCGTATCTGGCACAATATAACATGATCGTGCTCATGTGCCGTTAAACCCCAACACAAACAAACAAACAATCACTATTCCAAAATGGCAGCCCATGACTGACTACTTTCCTTCAGGTCTTTGGAAAGAGCAGGTCTTATGACAAACTGTCATTATTGACAAAGCCGAGATAGAAACAAACAGAGGATGATTGGCGACAGATTGGAGAGATCTACATGTAACTACTGTGTGACGTATTCTGTAGTCCTCAGTGGGGGTCGGTAATGCTCACTTACTGTGGCAAAACGACTTTTATCTAGGAAAACAAGTTCGAGAAAATTGCGATTTAGTTTGATGACCTCCCCTGTAAGACGTAATGAATAAAATGCTTTTTTTTTTTTTCTAAGCAATGAAATGATGCCATAAGTAATCTTTTTATTTTGTGCCGAGTTATATTTGAGCAGGTGGTTTACCAATTTTTCAAGGCTCTTTTAGTATTAGATAGCTATGGGATATCGTTTTGACTAGCCCTATTACTTCCCTTTGCCAGACACAAGACTTAGAGGTGTTGAACAAGCAGTGTAAAGAAGAAAAAAAAAAACACTTTTACGCTCTGTGTTTGAAAAACACATCGTAAAAAGAAAAAGAAAAAAAATCATGATATAAGGAAAGTGTTTCTTCTTATTGTTATAATATTATCAAAGTTTTTGGTGATCAATCTTTCCAATGACAAGAAGTAATGTCTTTTCTTTTCTTCTCGACACTTCTTGTTCAACATCTCTTGTGTCTGGCAAAGGGAAATAATAGGGCTCGTCCAAACGATCTCCCATTGAGAAATATCTGTTGAAACTACAGCAGATGAACAGCCAATGCCTGTATATCAGGGCTTCACCTGGTGAAATAGCATGCGTAATGAAAAAGGCATTTTGTCAGAGTACAGTGCGATATATCTTTAATCTTGTATGTGTCTGCTCTCATTCTTCCATATGTAGACTGGCCGCTGAGAGGACTAGTCTTATTGACTCGCTGGAATAACTTATTATGCAAACCTAGGCTGAAAGCCTCTCCAGCTAATGACAGAGGCACTTCATCTCTTCTTGTCCAGCTCCATCTGCTCCAGGAACTAGCAATACAATTCTATGTGAAGAGAATGTAAATCATACATTTGGCCTCATGTAGGACCATTGTCAATATAAAAGTTTGCATAGTTTTCTTTTTCTGAATGCAATCACCGAGTAAGGTCCTTATAAATCAAAAACAACTTTAAGTTTTTTTAACGATCATAGAGATATTTATGCAATATCTGCTTCTATAATTGCTATTTACTTTTCCTTTGATTGAATCTCTTAAACACCCATTAGAAGTGCAACACGACATCACATGATCTAACTAAACTCTCTGCAACAAGTTCAATAAGGAGGGGCAGATCAACTTCTACATATCAGGCCAAGCTATTTTGCAGCGAGATAAATTTGCTATCTTGAATTATTTCAGCCTTCGTTAAAGGTCTCAACGTTATAATGACAGAATCAGAATTTTATTTTCAATGTTGTGTTTCTCATTTACAACTGTGGAATTTAAGGAAATTAATTATAGGATGAAAAAAAAATAATAAATCTAGTATAAATACTAGTCTATAAGATGAAAGGCGTGGTGACGTCACACCACTTCAAAGGGCATGGAGAGAGGTCAGCTCTGAGCTCATTTTATGAAGTACGGTCTCAGTGACGTCAAAGGTTTCCCACTCATGCCTAGAGACCTCTCAGTCTTCTTCATACGAGCGTGTAATCGAACAAATCGTGCAAACAACTTCCTGCTTGTTGTAGAATACATCGTGTAAATCCACACATACAAATACAAAATTTCAACCAAAAGAAAAGAAACAAAAGCCTCACTAAAAAAACAACAAACAAAACATAACGCTCAAACATATAATTTATGAACAATACAGGGCTATGAAGTAACAGTTTCACGACGCTATGTCAGAGAATATGAATGATGAAGGGACAAATAACAAGAAGACAATTTGAACGAATGAAAGAAAGCAAAACCTATTTGTCCAGAGAAATAGGAGGGAGGAATTCTGAGATCAACTGTACATTATGTGGTTGATTTGGTGAATGAGAAAAAAGGTTTATACGTATGATATAATAAACTTTTCCGACAAAGTTCCAGAATACCAAATCATCAGTTACGAATATAAAAGGGTATAATGTCGTCTTCTTCTAAAACGTTTTTCACAGTCATTGTGTATGCCGAGTGGGTGACAGTTATCAATTTTTAATACATTATTATTATTCTTATTCACCACTCTTAGATATTACGTTTACATGTGACCTATAAACCAAATTATTGTGCTTTCTAAACTGTACTTCCGGTTCTGTGAAAACGAGGTAAACTGCCCTGGTATCTCCTATCAATGCAGAGAAACACTGAGGTTTACTCTAGCATTCTTTTCTAAATCTAAACAAGGTCAAGTAGAAATAAACAGTAGATATGATAAACCCCCCCACTTCAAAATATATTGACCCATTTTCTGAGATCAGATTGGTTAAAGTAGCAGTAAGAATTTTCTCGCACTGGGAGGGCAATCTATTTGATTGAAGAAGAGCTATTGATAGTGAGTTTCCATAAAACTGTTCGGATCGTAATTAGGCTAGAAAAAAATGACGCTTTAACAATCTTTGACATTTTATTAATAAGTGATACAAAATACTATCACGAAAGATTCAAAAGTTAAAATTAAATGAAATATTGCTTATTCGAAGATCACATTGCCCCAATCACAGCCCGTGCTATTTATAAGTAACTCCTGGAGCAGATCGCGCTAATTAACATAGACAGTATGACTCTCTAAAGACCTGTGCACAAAAAGAACTGCTATTTTCCACATATGTTCATAACTGACATTTTTGATAAAATTCAGAATTATGTTGTTTATTGTGGGAGTCCTTTGGTTTTCCAGGACGCCCCCCCCCCCCCCAGCCCCCCTCAAAAAAAAACAAGAAAATTATAACTAACCTACGACGTCAGAAATCTTGAACGTCTCAGACACCAATTTCTTTGTGTAGAGGGCTGTGGTTGCTGTTACTTCACATTGACTGTCTGAATTGGACACAGAGTTTGCGACAAGATCTGTTTCCCAGTTCGAGGAGTCGCTCGACAAGGAAGAATGCTCGAGGCAAAAACTCTACAAAGTTCCACAGCCTGGTCTGTCGAGACTGAAGGATACCAACATTTCACTTTATACTGGTTTTTATAATGGCCTATTTTTTAATTCCAAATCCGTATTTCAAAATATTTTTAGATTTGTGCGTTTCTCTTGTCCTTGAGTTCTCCCACCTACTTTTTTTCAAAGCATCAATTACCTCATTATCTATATAATCTTATTTACACCAGAAATCTCTCTCATGATGGTCTTTGCGAGATCTATCGTTGTCTCGTCTTGATTGAAATCCTTGTGCATTTGTTTACATCACGATATACTCAATGGACCACAGAAAAAGATGAGAAAGCTTCAAAGGTTTCTTTAGTAGCCCGTTTCGTGTTATGCTCATTTTGTGTGTGGCACATTTGGAACAAGAATGACACGATCCGGATTATGAAGACAAAGAGAATTCACTGATAAATTAGGCCTCAGTTTTCAATTCCGAGACCTTCAAAGCAAGTTTGAATGCCTGTGAATAAAACAAAAGACATCATCAAAGATGTTTTCATATGTACTTCAGAGATCCTCAAGGAAAGAAATGAGACCAAAAATCACGAAGACTGTTTCAGATTGGGTGACATATTTAAAACAGCATTTCCTTTCGAATTTGAAATGCTCCTATCTACTAAACTGTCAACTACAGTGAAATTGCACATTTCGTAACTGCAGTGACAAAAATGCGATAGCATAATAATTGTGTCATTTGGTTGTGATGTGTACGCCAGTCGCAGTGACATCATTAATGTGTGCTTTTGAAATTTAACACCACAACAAAAAAAAAAAAAAACGAAAAACTGCCTAAGCGTGAAAAATAAACTCTCAGCATGCATATACTGAATTTTGCTAAGTACGCTCAGGAATTTTCCTAATTGTTTTTGTAGACCACAAAAAATAATAAATGAGTAAAAAAAAAAAGCATAGATAAGTAAATTATATATTTATATCTATACATACATTAATACATAAACAAATACATAATCTTCCATCTGCTTTAACGAAGAAAGAAACAAAAAGAGACGCCCTGCTCATTGAAAAAAAATCTATACAATAACAACAACAACAACAACAACAACAACGACAACAGCTGAATATTTGTGCGATGATAGATTGTTTCAGAGCATGGAAGTCGAGATGACGGCCTCCTTCCGTCCAGATTATACATGTTTAATTCAATTTCCGCTAAGCCTCCATGCTGAAATCACAATGTTTACTACTTAGGCATACATCTGATATGATGTTATACTCGTGCATCATATTTTTTTTTTCCAGGAAATTAAAAACAAAAGCCGTGTTGAATTAAACCTGAAACAACCTTAAAGACGAAGCCTGCGGGCAGAACTCAAGGCCACTGATCTGACATGAGTGAGTGCAAAGAAGATGGCCAGAAACTGAGAAATGTGGGAGACCACACCGCTGAGGTCCAGTACTCCGCGCAAGGACCGAGGAGGAATAACTAATAGAGTGAATGTGTACAGAACCCTAAGCATAGGGAAACCGATCCCTGAAAACACCATTGCTTGGCCCACTGACCAATCCAGGTTTCAGGACCCTTAAATCCTTTCTATATCTATTTCGTCTGTAACTCTAATGTAGGCGATTAAGATCAAGAGCAAGGTTTTGGTAGAGTAAGTTTAATTCAAGTGTTTGCTACATTACAGTGTTCTTTGCCCAGACATTGACTGTCAGGATTTTAACTTCTATTGCTCTGAATGAGCCTTTCAAACTCTTAGATCAGACAAAATGCAGCTTTTTTAAATCAAAGAATGCAAAATTGCAACAGCATTAACTGAAATCTGTTATGTATTAATAGAGCAAAAATAATAATAATAATAATAAGCACACACACACACACAACTGTGAATGAGTAAGGTTAAGGTTTCTGTCGCTGAAGGAGTTAATCTCAATTTTTAATCTTAAAAACCCTATTAACCTACAACAAAATCCATAAGGCTCATGGACTCAAAAACTGCTGAAGGTATCCATGTGAAAGTAGGCACATAACATTGTTGCATACAGATCTGTGTTTCTAGTTACGCAAACCCGAAAAAAAAGGCCTTTTTATGTTTAACATTATTCTAAAAAAAAAAAAAAAACATCGCGAGGATGTTTGATCCTGATATACGTTCGATAGAATAATGCGTCATGTCATTGTTCTTCCACTTCCGCTCACAAAGCATTCAAAACAACAAACACGTTTTCTTTGTGTAACGTTCAGTATAATCATCCAAAATACCAACATCGAGTTGCGTACGATTGCCATACACTTTTAGTCGCAGGACGGTATCGGTTTGACCTATATTTAAAATATCTCCCACGAGATATGTGTGTGTATGTGTGTCTGCGTGTGTGTGTGTGTGTAAGGTTATATAATAAAAAAAAATGTCGGTTTTTCCCAACCCTCTATTGGGTTGAGGAGGGGAAAGGGCGTGAGGATTTTAAGCATACGATATTGTATGTATATTTATAGGATTCTATAAGCAAAAGCAAATTACATCATCGGGAAATATTGGTTGGCCGCTTACTGATCAAGTTAGTTCACCGACGGCGTTGAATTATTAAAACCAGAAATGTTTTTGAAGTCATTATTTCCGGTACTATTGCATTAACACCAGTGAAGATGAGCTTTTGGTTCGTTTCTTTCCCCTCTTATTGTCGTTATTTTGTGTCGGCATTTCGAGGCCTGTTTTGCAGTTGTGTTTTGTTTCGTTTACAGGCTCAGAAAGAATTATACTTTTTCGTTCGTCAGTCATCTCCCGTTATGAAATGATAGTGTTTTAATAGCAATGGATTTGAACATAATTCCTAAGCAATGCATACTAGCGTCATTCCACATTGACCTTATTCAGCTTTAGCTATTATTAGAAAATGGGAGAAACTGTTTGCCGCATAGGAGAGTTACATCTATTATTTATAACGTGTGTAAAGCAGACATTCGGTTATAGTTCAAAGAACTCGGTCACACAGGAACAATTGACACCCTCTCCCGCCATCTTATGTGGGGCAAGATTGCTTATTCAAAGTATTGCGGGATGGGGTCAGTTGTCGGGTATGTCTGTACCTACTTACTTCTTATGTGGCCTGTGGGTGACATTCTCCTATTAATTACTTCAGTATGTATCGACAGAAGATCAACTAAGAGACTTCTGGGTTAATGTTACTTCGCACCACTTCTCTTTCATATATACCAGTATACATTTTTCCGCGGTGATTTGCCACTTAGTCCAGGGATGTTTACTTTCATGGTACATGCTGTCTTCTGATAAAGAGAATGGTTTTACTGGAGACAGTCGGGGTAATATATATTTACTTATAATAGAGAAGGATTACACAACGCACATGTAAACATACGTACATAATAATGAATGTGCACATTTTCATATTTATGACGTTTGTTTGTTTGTGTTGGGGTTTAACGACATATCAGGACGATTACGGCTATATTGTGTCAAGCAGGGTTAAATACGTTTACATGTCAAGAAGAAGAGAGGAAAGAAAGCGGGACAGAAGACAGTAGCAAGGAGAAGAAGAAGAGATATCTCCCCTGGAACGTCGACGATGGCATCCATGGGAGACATCCCACGATGGCGGGCTTACACCACCTGCAGATGGGAGCAGAGAAACTACTTATAAACCCCGAGCCCCCGCGGGGGGGGGGGGGAGGGGTATTTATCAGGTGCTTGACCTTTAGCTCTCCAAATTGTGAAAAGGAAATTGAGGAAGATCTATTGATAGTGAGTTTCCATAAAACTGTTCAGATCGGAATTAGGCTGGAAGAAAAATTGACGCCTTGACAAGTTTTGAAATTTTATTAATAAGTGATACGTAATACTATCACGAAAGATTCAAATATTAAAATTAAATGAAATCTTGATTATTCGAAGATCACACTGCCACAATAAAAGCACGTTATTATTTATAAATAACTCCTGGAGCAGATCCCGTTAATTAACACAAATTGTTAGCATGACTCTCTAAAAGCCTGTGCACACAAAAAAAAGGGGGGGGGGGAGGTATTTTCCACATATGTTCATAAGAAGTTTATCAAGATCTAGATCAACCTAGACTGTAAAAAGGTGATTGATTCAGAATGTACTGAAAGCTTATTATTTTTTGTCATCGCTCTTTTGATAAGCAGTACATGCATACTCTTTCAATGATGACAAACGTGGCTCATAAATAAATATTAAGTTTGTGTACATTAATTAATATTTCTTATTTGGACATACCAAATGGGAATAGCATAATTGGTCTATATACATGTCTCGAGAGGAGGTTGAAAGACGTAACATAAAGAGTATACATGTAAATTTGAATATATCTAGTACACATAGTGTGTCTCATTAACTGTGAACGGGATTTCCTTTTGAGAACAAAGTTTATCCTATTTTGTTTTATATTACCCTATCTTTACCAAGAAAGAGAGAGTGGGAGGTGAAAGAGAGAACAAAAATAAAGAGAAACAGCTATTCACGAGAAATGAAGTGCGCGATAGAGGTACTAGGTAGACAGAAAGAGAGAAGGAGAGAGAGAGACTAAGAGAATCAGCGCTGTAATGAGTTAAGAATTAAGAAGAGGACACTACGTAATTAATAACCAGCGATGAAGTCAAAGAATATGATTATCTCGGCTTTGAAGGAGTAACCTGTTTTTCAAACGACTGTGCATTGCCATGAGCTCTTCTATTTATCTCACGGCCAGTCAGAATGCATCATACGTTGCTGTTCTCGAACAGAGAAATCGGGACCTGAATGTGATAAAAGTTGTTTGTTTTTCTTAAGCCTTTCAATCCTAAAAAAGTAGGATTATCTCCGCTTGTGACAGAAGTGATCTGATTCGGATGTTTTTATATTGTAGAAATAGAACTCACCAATATCCCGGGAAATCCCATCTTCCCATGTCCTTGGCCTTGCGTCGGCCGTAAATTTACCTCACTTTTTGGTTTAACCCTCTCACGGTGGGTACGACATTTATGGCTAACACTCTTCTCTGTGAGCCTATTGTACCTAGATATTAGTAGTGAATAGTCTTACTGATTTAATGACGTCGGAAAGCGCCTGACCTACTTCCGCGTTAGGTTTTCCCCCAAATCTTGTGTTCTGTTATTGAAAGAACATTCACCTCTGAATAAGAAACTATAATTACTTTTATAAGCAGATTATATAAGTATATCAGGATGCTGTGGAGTGGTCATATAACTTTATCTGCTAAGTTCATTTTTGTCGATATTTCTCATGATATTAGCCAGTGCTTAGGGCTTAGCTCTCCTCTCTTCAATTTGCAATATCTCTGGTGACAGTCAAACTTCCTCAAAACGTTTGTCACCACATGAATGACTGCGTGTGAAATGAAGTTCTACGTGATAATAGTAAATCAATTTGGTGAAAAGTCAACAAAAGACTCATTTTGACTGATTGTGAGACCACGTAATGTTTGGATAAAACTTCCAAATGTGTTGGCCATTATCCAGCAAAGCTAGCTAGACAGTTGGCTACCCTCCCCAAGACGCCAGGGGGCTGGTGAGCCACAAATAAAGTAGGCTATAACTTGTTCTTATAGAGAATAGAATTCAGTATATTTTTAGCCAGCTTATCATTATGAAATCTTATATAAATGTTTGCCATAAAGAGTAGGATGGCTGAAATTGTTATTATTATTATTGTTATTATTATTATTATTATTCTCTTATGTCATACCCGGTTTATTCTCAGCTGATTCTCTTGTTTTCTAATGAGTTTATACAACATTTCTGGCACATGATATTTTTTTTTTGTTTCTTTGTTTGTTTTTATTTGGTTGCTTTCTTTTCTTTTCTTTTTAAATTGGATCATTTGTAATGCCGTCCATGCGTTTTCTACAAAACCACTGAATTCGTAGTCCTTCTCTTTAGTGCATGACATGTTGAGCGCCTACCATCTCAGACTCACATTTCACTGGCGTTCTATGGGTATTTCTGTCTCAGAGTTCTGCGTCCAAGACTAAGACGGGGGATATAAATGGCATAACCACAGCCTAATTATGGTCTTTGGAGTAAGGAATTAGTGATGGTCAGCGGCCCGTGATCGGACCACACCAGAATAAATGTGCTCATACATGTAGGTATATCATAGCGTCATGGTCATATCTAATCGTCTAACTCCTCTCTCTCTCTCTCTCCCTCTGTGTGTATGTGTGTGTGTGTTTGTGCCTATGCAGGTATATGGTTGCAGTGTATGCCTACAATGACAATGTATTGGGAAGTGTATACGTAACGTTAAAAAATGCCCAACGTTTCCAGATTTGGATTATTTTGATTGGCGCAGTGAGTTGATTAATATTAATTTTGCCAGAAATCAAACCGCTCCATTGTTCACGCTGACTGCAGTACAGTACAATAGATCTAGCAAGCGTGCGTGCTTTTGACCTTGGCCCGCTAGCTCTGAGATGTAAACACCGTGGTACGAGCCTACCGCGCTCATCACTATTCATAACCAA
>JBCEWB011015237.1:0-14969 GCA_039654565.1 Peronia peronii | reverse complement strand
ATAGATAGATAGATAGATAGATAGATAGATAGATAGATAGATAGATAGATAGATAGATAGATAGATAGATAGAAGTGAAAACGAATGGACAGAGTGAAATCCTGCGCACGCAAAAGTACTATAGCGTGCGTTCTGCACATAATTTGTAGTCTTAAAAAAAATATTAAAAAATGGTATTCTACGGAGTAAAGGCGTTGTTGCAGCTACTTTGATCTAACGTCCTCTGTTACATGTATGTGATTCCGCTTTCAACTTTGTGATGTCCTTAGGTTAGATATGTACAAACAAATTGAAAAGATAATTCAGACAAAGTGGGATGTTTATGACATGGGAGAGTATGACAGTGTTTAGCCAACCGGAGAGGAGGGAAAGGGGGGGGGGGGGGGGAGGATAACAACAGATGAGCTTTCATTGTATCATAGGACATGATAGGGTTAATTGTTATTCTCCCATACTAAAATCAGCTCCCATCATAATCTAAAAATAAGTGAAAACGGCTCATATGTGGATATTGCAGGCCCAAATGACAACCTTTTGGATGTGTGATCAGTTGTGATATTTCTTATTTCTTTGTCAACTGTTCTATGCTTTGAAATGCTGTCAGAACAGTCTTTGCCCTGGGTAGATGTCGCCCAGCGTCACTTCACCCGGGCCCCGCCCTGAACTTGGTTGTCTGAGCAGGATGGATCATGGATTCAAATTATAAGGATGCATTCACACTGGCATCGCCCATCCTTCCAGAGTAATCTGCCTATGTGCAACACCCCGAGAGTGAGACATTCAATGATCGTATCCTCGCATGTCATCACTGCAACCAAATATCGTTATACACCTCTAAGTCTTTCGGGAAGAACGGTAAAAGCCATGATACTGAACCTACGTAAATTAATAATCCTGACTGCATCAGGACGCACGCAAGAAAAGAGGGAGGGGGGGGGGGGGGAGAGAGAAGAGAGTGTCGTGGCCGAGGGCTTAGACGTTTGCCTCTAGAGGAAAGTGTCAGAGATTCGAATCCATCAGGAGGAACGGGAAGTTAAGAATTTATTTCAAAGGTCCCTGACTTCTTGGATAGAAACGTTCCGCGTGCAATCTTCTTGGACAAACGTTAAAAATTTGCGGTGGTCCCGAGTGCACTACGGGCACATTTAAGAACCAGTGGCAATTAAAACTCGGGTGATGATTGGACGGAGACGGGAGATTCCCCCTCAAACTTCCACTTCCCTATCCTATAATATGTATTTTGCTTCTTTACCCCCTCCCCCCCCCCAAAAAAAAATGCAAAAATAGTGATACATGCCATGTAGTGGTCTAAATTCATTATCCAGAGGTCTTGCGTGTGGAACATTACGGTTTCGATAGATCTACATGTATATGATTCGCTTTTCAACCTCCCGCGGAAAGTTATCTCAGGACATTATGCTAGAGCGGCACGTATTACTTAGAATAAAACCACTGTGTGCATCTACCCTTAGACTGAGCGTGAGAAGGAACAGGAACATCCATCAATTAGAAGCAAAAATGGGTAAATCGGTGAGGTATAAGTTTAGCCTCTTTCGAGTCACGATAATCAATGAACTCCAACCCGGCCACGTACTAAGCAACAGTTAACGCATCCTCCTCTGACAATTGGTTGTGCTGAAACAGGCCCGGTTTCCCCCCAACGTGGCTTGCGTCAATAGAGCTGCTATTATAATATTATCTTAGAAATTTCAGAGGAGCTCTGGCGCACAAGGCATATTTATGGAAACAAGAAAGAAGAAAATATAAGGTGAATTACCGCTGCGTCAGTGTGGAAAAATCTCCACAGGGAAATCACACAGTTCAACCCCATCTTTCCATATAACCCCATTCCCCTTTTGTCTTCGCTCACCTGCCCAATTTCCAATCCTACATCTTCTTATAGCTTTAAAAAAAATAAAAATCCCGAAAATATTTAAAAAAAAAAAACAACATAAGCTTAAATGAATTGTCGCTCTTCTATGTACATGTTTAATAATACATGTATCGATTATTTATTATCTATGAATGTATTATTTAGTTATTTGTTCATTTTTTTGGTTTATTTACTTACTTTTTTTAAACAAATACATTGTGACGAGGTAACAAAGTTGTTGTTTACATTGCAATTAAACTTTCATTTCATGAACAAGAAAGAAAGTAATTACAGGAACTTGTGGTTTCCTTTGACACTTTTACACTTGTGTCTATTTCTAATTTTCACTAAAAGTAAAAGATATCAGATCCGCTGTAGGTGAGACTGAATAAAGATTCTGTGATAATATCTTGGCAACACCCGTACAAATAGCACTGACGGTTCCAGTTTATAAGTATGGTAAAGTGTAAAGCTTTGGTATTTAGTTTCTTGG
Source organism: Peronia peronii (assembly GCA_039654565.1). NCBI lineage: Eukaryota > Metazoa > Mollusca > Gastropoda > Systellommatophora > Onchidiidae > Peronia > Peronia peronii. The sequence goes on along the minus strand of JBCEWB011015237.1, from coordinate 12,603 downwards.
AGTATACATCCTTACTAACTGCTGTATGTATAAGCTTTACATTTCTCACAGTGCAGTGTTATGCCCAGGAATCATTAGAACTAACAATTAGAATAAACTTCATGTAGATTTAGAACTATTATTTTATCGGCAAATGAAACTATCCAACTTCCCCTCATCCTCTCCTAGGAAAAATATCTTCTCCACCTCCGACCCCCAACACATACAAACAATTCCCAGATCTGACAAACATTAGCTGAGCCATCTTCTCCCTGATGCGAAATTTGTTTCTGTCATCTTTATCTCATTTGATTGAAATGAGCTTCCCCTACCTTTCCCACCATGTACACACGTGCATGTTACATAGAATGAGACAAAGGACAAAAGAAGTCAATATACACCGCTATGTATGAATAAAGATGAAAATAGTGATTTATTTCAGATGCTACTACACCTGATAAAATGTGGTATCAAAGTATGCAGATATGTTATACATCAATTAGTGAGCGTTACTATGTTTGTTTGCTACTATGGTACACATGTACAAGTTTGGACACCTAGTTCCTATCACACAAAAGCAATTATGGCCATCGATGAAGAAAAGAAAATAACACCAACAATAAAGAATCAAAAAGCATCAAATCATCATTCAGACAGGCGTAAGAGAGAGAGAGAGAGATCTACATACATGTCTATTCTTGTCAGAATAACACTCAAATCCACATTATTTTCTAAAAAATAGTTTTTTGTACACTCAAGTTCATGTTACTCACAACAACTTGAAAATTATCCTATAAATTCTTCATAACTATGATCCAAAAGTATATTCTTGAATGTTTACTTCTCTTCTACATGGACTGTTCATGCAAGCAACCTTTAAATCCTTTTTTGTCTTTTGAGCCTCTCTTGTTAAAAAAAAAAATGCTGAAACAGAGTTAAGTGTTTTCTTCCCACACTGGCAATATGCATAAACACAAGCAAACACAGGCAGCTTCAGTGTGTATGTACATGTAGTTTTAGTGTCAGATCATAGCTATCTGCTGGCAGAATTACAGTCAAATATAGTACACTGTATTATCCAGCACATGAGGCTGCTCATTTGGTCTAATCCTACGATGAAGTGTACAAAGAGAGATGATGAGGAGGCAATTTGTCACTCATCTCATGAAGGAGTTTATCATTACACACATCTCTGGGTGAGATCAAAGTAAGTTCGAAAAAAGCTTACATAACAATACATCAGTTAGTGAGAATGAGCTACAGCTTAGCTATCATCAAAATACTGCTTAGTGAGAATGTAATTCTCAATTTATGCATGCAGAAGATGGTCTTAGGTGAAAAAAAAAAACAGAACAAAAACAAAAGAAATGTTAGTACTTTTGCCCCTTCATGAAATGCATGATGAATTCATTGCGATGACTTTCACTTTCAGTGAAACTGGTATTCTTGTTATTTAGCCTAACTATTATCAATCCTCAGCCACCTCTCTTTCAAAATATACACAGCCTTGGTCCCGGTGTGACCATCACACTCACAGGGTCACTTCACAATCTCATTTTCCCGGCCATATACAATGTGATCACACAAATGACATTTTGTAATCAGCTAATATTCATGGTCACAAAGTGTGAGCATGAATGTGACACTTAACTGGACACCTATGCCCCCCCATGTATTATTTCTCCTAAGTAAACTGGATCCCAGTGGGAAGGCAATTAACATCTTCACACTGAGAAAAAAAAAACAGTCTATACCGCATATTCTACTCTCTCCACATGGAAAAAACAACAACAACAACCAAAAAAAACTCTATCGTGATATAAAGGAAAAAAAAAACCCTATGCCCTGAGAAAAACAACAACAAAAAAACAACTTTGGCCTTAATATGACAGAAGAAAAAAAAAAAAGATATACATTGCACACTCTATTCTAGGACAACAGGGCATGCCACAAAATATAAAAAAACTGACAGATTTGAAGACGGTGGCAAAGTACACCAACTCAAGACATAAACAGATCTCTGTTAAGTTAATCGAAATAAAATGCACATTTTGGCACAGGCCCACAGTTCAGTTACATAACAGGCAACAGATCCAATATAGTTAGGACCCCATGTACGTCTAGATCCTCTATTCTTTGTTGACCGGATCATTCACAGCAGAGACTTTTATGCATTTTTCAGACAAAATAAGACACGCTGTGACACTTTCGTTCTTTTCTATTAACGAGGCAGTGTGTTCCACAGCATATTCTATCATAACAGAAGTGAAAAATGGCATTTTCATTTTGTCATGTGTCTGTTTTATAGTCTACAAAAGGGCATACCATCACACAAGTATCTATATGCAAGACTATTCAATAACTTAAGACAGAGTTTATGACTCACTCTAGCCCTCACTATAAGAAAAATACATGTATATAAAAAAAAACAGTTACACATCCTAGTGAACTGCGCAAATGAGGTTTTGTTGAGAAAGTAGGATTGACTGATCATGGAGGTCATAGGAATTAACTCGACACAAAAGAGATGTGACCAGATTGTTTTCTCATCGAAGTCAAGTGCATTCATTGCCATTTCCACTGTCACTAATAACTCTATACATAAAAAATTTGGCATTCACTAGTTGGCATTCACTGATATAATATTGCATTCTGTTGTACGACATGTGCTCAAATTCATACTAACATTACATATACATGTATATTGGTCACAGTATTGTATAGCTTACTGGTGTCTAAACAAGACAGATCTCCACATCAGTATTTACATACAGAGCTGACTACTGGTTCTGGATAGAGTCTACAACTCATTTCAGACACACTATTGTATAACATTCAGTTTAATCTAATTGGTCACATACAGCTCTGTGTCACAGACAGGCAGATCTGCACATTTGATCATTGATTTACACCAACACTAAAATGAGACTAACAAAAGATCACTATTTTTTGATAGATAAAAAACAACACTTTCTATAGATATTTTCTGTTTTTTTTTTTTAAAAATTAATACGTTGTTCAAAATAACTTCATTTGTATTTTGCACCATCTAAATTAATAAAGGCACACACATTTACCTCCATGAATGAGAAAAGGGAAAATATCAATAAAAAACATGTGGCTAGTCATATGCATAATCAAGGGTCATAAACTCATATGGACTTGGAAGGCTGAGTAATGACTGTTACTTCTAGAAGAGCCAGCAGCTACTATTGGAGAGTAATAAGAAGTTTTGTAACTGTATTAAATTAGTTATGTTCAAAGAATGGCAGTAATGGCCTGAGGGCAAATATAAAAAGATGAGTGCTCTCCCATCATATCATGTGTTAGAAAAGTAACTCATTTGCAATCTACATGTATAATGAAGGACTGGATTGGCCGTTTGAAGCTGCTAGGGTTAACAGAGTGTCTATGGAGCATTGACATACACATATATTCCGTTTGGTATAAATAACCACATATAGCTTTTTGTCCAAAAAAATAAATAAAAATGTTTAAAAGTTAAATATGAAATTTAAAAAAAAAATTGTTGACAGGATAGCTTCTTCCAAAAGACATACTGAGCAGTTTTCTGTCACAAAGAGAGGTGAACTTCAAATGGGCAGCTATACATAGGACTGACTATTGGTTCTGGGCAGCCAATCAACAATACATTTCCTCCAAACCTGAGATGTCAGCAAATGCTATTCAATTTTCAAACTTATCTTTGCTGTACCTTTAATATAATGTATACATTCAATAATAATAACAATAATGTTGATAATAATAAAAATAAATAAATAAACAAAAATGTAAAAAAAAAATTCTGTGCAAATTACAAAATCAGATCAATTGCCAAAGATGTCCTGACCTTAGAAAACAAAAGACAAAATGACTGTACCTGATTACGGATTTAAAAAAAAAAAAAAAAAAAAAAACCTTCTAAGGACACATTAATGAATGAAAACACGGCATAAATTAAAACTAAAGATTAGAAGAGACCTTGTGATATGATCATACTCATTTTTTGTGCGAGTAAGGAAGACGATAAAAGCATTATAAAGTAACATACATATATTTCACGTGAGTGGGTGGGTGAAGGAGGGGGATCAGCATAAAAAATATGAATCTGAGTTTTGACATATACAAGATCATGATCCACAAAAAAAAAAAAAAATGATCCAAAAAAAAAAAGTAAAAAAAAAAAAAAGATAAGAGAAGTGTAAATGCTTGAGTTTTGACATGTCCAAGATTTTAAAAATAATTCAAGTAAAACAATAAATTTGAATTAAGTGATAAAACTTACATACCACAGACATGAGTGCCACTTTGTCCAGATCTATATTGATTTATTTCAAACCTCACAACTCCTTAATAACTGAAAAGTCAAGACTCTACACTGCTATCTGATGTGTGTAAGTACAACCAATACCAATGCCCATTCTTGTCACAATGAAGTTCTCATGCCTTTTGATATATGTTTTGATTGTAGACACCAAAAAAGATAAAAATCTTGTATTTTGAACAGATACTTAAAATGCTTTCTTGAAGAACATGCATATTGTGCATTGTTGAGACCAATTCCTCATCACATTTTTTTCCACAAAAATCATTCTGTAGATGTCCGCATCAATCAATCAATTCAATTATTCATTGTTTTCCGGGATTAATAAAGGCATATCTTTATCTATACACTAAAGAGTTTCTATACATAACATTCAGAAACTAAATGCAGAGTTTGCATGTAGAAATTTGCACAAATAATTTTTCACTCATTCAAATTCCTGTTCACATACACATAAACACATACATAAGCACCCATAACTTTTATACATCTTTGTTTTGCTTGTTACTCAGGGTAACCAGAAATTCTACGATCCAAGACACTTAACTCTACACCAGCCAGGCTCTGATAAGTGGATCTTAAAAGATTTATCCGTCTATTACAAGTTCTGCTCCAAACCATGTCACAGTAACAATTTTGGAAGAGAGATAACAGAAGTGGAGGGAGATGCATGTCAGAGGTTTATCACACAGAGTACGGGTGCCCATACTTTTTGAGAAGCGGGCCAGATTTTATTAAATAATAATGTGTCGGGGGCGAACATTCAGCTTGACATTCTTTTTAAACCATAAATATTAAGATAATCAATGAAAATGAACTATTTATGACATACGTATTGCAAATGATATCCAAGAATAACTTGCCTGCGCTAGTGTGAAGGATGACATCGAGATCTCGACCACAGTAAACAGTCCTACTGAAAAAATCCATGTCTAAATTGATATAAAGTGACAAGGTTGTGTGCCAGATGATATTTGCACACGGGTCGCATTTGGCCTTCGGGCCGGACTTTGCACATGCCTAACTGACAGGAATACTACTATGACATCAGACTGACACACACTTTCACCTATAAACCCCCTGCAAGTGTGACATTCTCTCTTACATTTGACATGGGGATATACTGGTCTATCCTGAATGTATCAAAATCACAGATAGCTTGAGGGAAGGAAAAGTGATGAGACAGCTTCTGACTGTCATGAAGCGCCGCTCGTTAATATGTCTGGGCCATGTCTGCCATCATAGTTGGGGCACAATGGAAGGCCAGCACAGAAGAGGTAGATCAGGCAGGCCTAGCCTGACAGTACAAAAAAAATATACCAGTCAGACTGTCATCATACTACTGCGAACAACAAAAAACAGAGCAATGGAGATCCTTGAGAGCTGTCTCTTGTATGACACCAAATGACATCTGCCAAGGGAATTATGACAATGATGAATGTGATGAGGGTGAGAGAAAAGAAATTGGCAGGAGGGATCATATGGAGAGGAATTTCTGCAAGCTGAGAAGGTATCAAGAAAAAAAAAGCACTTCCTGTAGTTGGAAGACAGAAGGCAACACAGGATATGGAAAACAAATAACTCTTTTAAGCCCACTGACGAAACACTCTGAGCTTATTTGCAGGCAGATTTTTTATAAATACTGAAAAGAAACTGATGTCAGACCAAAAAAACGATATTTCAGTTACGCTGTCCATCGTCCCAGCAATTTTTATCCCAGCAATATTTATCTACTATTTTTGATACTGATTAGAAATACACAAAAAGCTATGATCTTCATGCACTAAACAGACAGAAGCAACATGGATATTGTTTATAGTGGGCTTGGCATGACATGGCATCTGTCCCAACCAGATTTTATAAAATTTTATAACAATTTTATAAAATAAAGTGGCTACCCAAATCATGATCTGAAATTGTGCATTAAGAGAATGAATAGATCCAAATTTCTAACTTAGATTCATTCCTACCACCCAGAGCAAGAGTTTATAAAAAATGATAGCTTCTCAAGCCATGATTTGGAATAGATCACATCATAAATGAAGAAAATAAGATGGCAGCAAAATTGTCTACACCTGTTATCAATTTTGATTTCTGTCGCTGAAGGAGGATTCTTGAAAATGTACATCAATGGTTGTGCAGTCAAACAAAGGCACTATATTTCAAGAATATCAACAAAGCGTCAATTTTTTTTCACCATCTAAAAAAAAAAAAAAAAAGGGTGGAGGTTCACACCACAGACTTGTACTTGCAGGCAAACATGATCCAGGTGGCACAGGCTGACTCAGGATAGGGAAAGACTCGTACTCGAACTGCCAGCTTCACCTGATCACCTCTACAATTAATAATCTCATCACATACAGGTGATCTAGGTAGATAAAAACAAAAAATTTATTTTGAGCCTATGAAATTAAAACATAATTAATTTACATCATTAAAAAGAATATCGGGTACATAGTTTGAACAATTTACAGCAAAGCTGAATAACTCTAAAATTATACAAAATTTTCTGGTAAGAGATACCAGAATTTCATGGAAAACTCATCAACATGATACTGTTCATCATTTGGTTTAGTTTGTGTTGGGATTTAAGCCTTTAACACTTTCCCTGCCAAGACACTAGGACACATCTAACGACTGTTCATGGTATCTGTAAATATCAGGTAGAAAAATAGAGGTAGGGAAGATTATAATAGTTTACCTCAAAAGATACAAATATGGATGTCCCTGAAACAGGCATTTTCATCACTTGGTGCACTTTTACGAATTTCAGAAATGTTTAATATTGCACTTGGCATGCAAAGTGTTAAGACCCCAATTTTTTTTCCTCCATTCGTCAGGGTTTTATTTTTCTGGATGAAAGAGAATTATATATGGCATTCTAATGCCCTTGTTCCAATGATACTATCATTCAGAACATGTAAGTGTTATACATTAAAATGAAGGAAATTGGGATGGGCAAGTGAGGAAACCAATTCCAAAATAATGAAAAGCAGAAACAAAAAAAAGTATATAGAGTGCTGAGCGATCTATTTGTAATCTGGATATAGTTTGATAAGTCCACTATGTGGATCACTGTCACTACTCACACTGCTTGTGTCACTTGATCTAGATCTATCTGAGAGTCTATTACTACTTCTTTTCTCCTCTTCAGTTTCTTGAAACAAGTGGATGCTTCAGAATGCATTAGTAAATGCTGTTTTGGTTTCCCAACTGCCATGGGTTCACACTCTCACAGAAAAATATAAAGAAATCCAGAACACAAGGCAAAAGCAGCTGAAATGTCCAGCAATCCAACATTGAAAACCCACTATTATTGGTGCTCTATAATATGAAAAACTTGGATTGGAAATGATGTAAAGAAAAATACGAAATTCTGAGTGGGAAAAACAAATCTACTGTAAATATCACCGGACGCTCCCGCTGTCCGCTGGGTATTGTGGCTGAAACCATCGCATGCTTCCATCGTCCGATGAGTCTTAAAGAGTTAATGACACATTAACAGGATTCTTGTAAACAAAATGTTTACCTTGCATACTAAAACCCAATTTTTACCCTTTGATGACTGGTTTGAGTAGGTGATAGAAATGTGTTCAATAGCCTGAGATAGGAGAGATAAGATCTTGCTTGAGCACTAGTGCTGGGCATCGACCTGGATTTTGATAAACTGGATTTTCAAATTACCCACTTCGTAATAACTGAGTCTAAACTGGATTTTATCAGTTTTCACAGTGATTTGATAAACTGGATTTTCAAATTACCCAGTTCGTAATAACTGGATCTAAACTGGATTTTATCCATTTTCTGGGCAGCGACTTGCAATCTAATTTCTGTTCTTGAATTAGATCTACCTAGCACAGCGAGCCACTTGGCTATCTTATAGATCTAAGTATAATACACGACTGGTCTTGTCCGCCCGCTCGCTCGCTCAGTCACAGTTTTGTGTCTGCCCCGCTTGTGCGCGGCATGTGCGCCTAACCCTCTGTTCCCCCCCCCGCTTATCACAAACTCAGGCTGGAGTGCAGCATAATGAACTGTTGTTTTATTGTTTTGGTTTTGTTTAATTATATGGCCAATTTTCATGAGCATATACTACACAGTACAAAACACTATTAAATATGCTGACCTATACGAGGATAGTCCGAACCTTTACACTACCTTAATACATGTTGTCAAGGAAAAAAAACAATTTTCTCATACTTATTCATTCAATGGCTTCTCTAATCTTTCTGCATGTTTTTGTTGCTTTATTTTCAAAGTTTGTCAAAGAATAGAATCATATCAACATTTTCAAAAACCAACACATGACGAAGTGTAATTAATCATGTTTCAAGTGTAGTTTCCAGTGTAGTCTGTCGTAGTTAATGAGCAAAACCAGTTCGGTACTTGAACCAGTTGAAGACCTGGCGGCGAACGACAGTTCTAGATCTAGATCTAGTCTCTTGGTTTTCAACTTTTTTTTTATTGAGAGGTCCCAATTCCCCTGTCTGAAATCCTGCCTGCGAGACTCGACTTGCACGAGGAGTGACACTTAATAATACATGTAACAGTTACGGTTTTGGTAAGCTTTCCAACCTCCTAGCATGGTGGTTATCTCACCCGAACATTCATGTAACCGGGCCTTAACTGGATTTTATCCATTACAGGGCAGTGACTTTTTAACTGGTTCTTAGGCTGAATTACTCTAACACAACGTGCCGCTTGTAAACTCCTTGCTAATAATAACCCATGTCTGGTCTCATCTGCCTGCTCGCCCGCTCAACCCTATTGAATAGTGCAGCACAGTGAATTTTTGCTTCATTGTTTTGATTTTCTTTAATTTTATTTCCTTGGAGTGCTTCGAGTTCACATGCCTTAGCATGTTCGAAGTTCCTTTATCGCTCCTGAACTTCTTGCCACAAACATTACATTTGGCTCTACCAGAGTGGTCCTAGTCATCATGTTCCAAATGCTAGAGAAGCATTTTTTCTGTTAGCAGGCAACCTACCAATAATACAGGATAACCAATTATGCTCCAAGGTTGGTTTGCAATGCACCCTATTGTCGCTAGTGAGCAAAACAAGCCATTTGATCCAGTTGCAGATCCGGTACGCAAACAACAGTCCTAGATCCAGTCCAGTGGTTTTCAACTTTTCTAGCTCCATGCATCATTTTACCCCCTTTCCCAGATTGCCTAGAGAGCTCGATAGCTAACAGGTTGAGTCTACCAATAATTAGTGCCAATCTGTGATCCCAATTCCCCATTCTGAAATCTGCCCTACTTGCACGAAGAGTACAATGAATAACCGTTACAGTGACCGTGGCCCTCCCTTGTTTGCTGTGATGCAATTCCTGTGATCTTTCAAACACATGCAGAAGTGCAAGCCAGAAACAAGAAGACTGTTACTGTATTTCTTGCCCTCCCCCTCCCCCCCTTGCTGTTTGCTGTGATGCCTTTGATCTTTTACACCGACGCAGTCGTCTGGGCCTAAACTTAGCGTCCCCCCTCCCCCTCAACACTCCAAGCGCTGGAAGAATAAACAAAAAGTAGACGAGGCAAGGCTAGTGATCACAACCAACCACTAGCCTGGCAGCAGAAGTCGATCAGGTAGAAAAACCTGATAAGCGGGTCAGGAAAAAGTACCTGAGAGGTGGAGAGTAACTGATAAGCAAATCAGATAAATAAACCACTTAAGCAAATCAGGTAAATGAACTGGATAAATTGGAAAATTTAATTATTTAAGTTGAACGTTAGAACTGGTTATCCAAATTAAGATCCAGATTTCCACCCAGCACTACTGAGCACTCACCTGAGGCAGGTTGTGAAAGCCTTCCTGGCATTTCGATGTGTGAACTGAATGGGGTAACCTTTGAATGTCTGGCCATCTGGCACAGCTAGGCGCACAGCATCTTGGAACTCTTCATTGCCTGCCGTAATACCTGAGAGAAAGAGAATTGATTAAGCATAATTCAGAGAAAAACAGATTTCTTCAAACTAACCCAAATTCCAAACAAAATTCCACTTCTCTTAGATGCTATGCCTGCTGATATGTATATCCATGCAAACTGAGCATGAACAAAGAAAAAAAAGAGTGAAAAAAAAAATGAATTCTCAAGTAAGGTGCTATTTTTAGAATTACGTTATAACATTTTCAGTGGTTAAATCTTTTTCTGTACTAATATACTCGTCATTCCCAATAAAATACTTTGTGAGAGTATATTAATCAACTGGAATACGAAATTATCTGGCAGCCTCAAATTACAGGCAATGTACATGTCAAGAACAATATTTCACTGTTAGTCTAGATCTACTGCTGAGTGATTATGACCAGAAAGATCAACAAAAAGTTGCAAATCCAGTGAAATAATCTTTGAGCAGAAAGAAAAAATAGAGTGAGCATTGAGCAATTCAAATTCATTATTCCTAAAGATAATTTTTATAAGAAAAAAAGTCAGACTGATACAAATACAAATATGATGAAATGTATGAGTCTTGTTTGACTGCATGTAGATTCACTGATCTGTATTTTTGTTGTAAAAAAAAACAACTATGAATCATACACACGGATGCCAACCCCATCGTGGTCGAATCAGGGATTTTTCTTTAAAAATTAAGGATATTCGATATAAATCAGGGATATTACATATCAACAAGAATCCGCTGCTAAAACTTGTTTTGCAGTATCCAATCAAAGAATTTATGCACACAGCAGATACTTATACATATTGTCAAATGCACTGGATTTCTAAATAAGGTAAAATCTAGGAAATATGTACAGAAAAATTCTGATAAAGCCCACAGAATAGTCTGATCTAGGTCTATATTTGCTGCAGATCCTGCTCTTCTTAGATGGTGGAGGAACCATAATATACATGTATGGTATATCAATATAATTATGACAGTGAAAGTAGTGAAGTGTGACGTGAACAGAAACCAGTGGAATTTATAGTGAAATCCAAAATGATCGGGATCAATAATTGATAATTATCTCTGTTTACTTCCCTGTTTCTGTATCCCTCCTCCTCCCCTCTCCCTATCAAACTTGCCGCACATCATAAGGTTGCAGTGTTCGGTTCCGTAAACGCGCTGCTACCGTGGTTGGCTTCGTCATTTGAAGTCAGAAACCTGCTAGTCAGGTAGACATTGCGCTGGTTACATAGCTAGGATTGCATAAAATCCTTCATCCTCTTACTCCTCACAATATGGAGTGAAAAATCTAGAGATGATTCTATATAATTATGTCTTTCAACCACCTGGAGGCGATTATCTCATCTAGAGAGGAAGCTGGCACTACCAACGACCCACTCAATAATCATGGCACTAGACAGGTAGATCTAAATCTAGATACAGAGTGAGACTACTTGAAGTGACACTGATGACCACCGGCCCCTCGAAATGGAGTCATCAGCCATAACATTACACAAGTGCCCATTGTTTAGCAAAGGAATCGTGTCACGTGCATAATCTCAGCCAGAGTACTGCAAAACTTCGTTAACTGTGACAGCAAACACTACATTAAGGGCATATGCAGGCAAATAAATGTCAAAATTTTCAATTGTTGGGTCTAACTGAAAAACTTTAATTCTCCTTCTTTATCTATTGTTCATGCGACATGATTGTGTCAGCATGTAAAAAGAAAGTGAGGAGAGCCTCCTTTTCATGTCTTTGTCTTAATTTTGAATTTTTACTGAGGAAAAAATTGATTTTTTCAATGGATTTTCTGAAGAATTATTTTTCTGCAGAATAATCCCTACTACTTGTTTATTTTGTGTCTGAATAGACTAAAATTTGCCAGGCTGCTTTGTCATTACATAACAAAGATTTGGATATAACAAAACTGGAGTATCTGTACTCATTTTTGTTTTATTGCCATTTGGCTAAGGAAAATTCTTGAAAAACAAATACATAAACGATCATCAGGTTGTTCCAAAGAAACAAGGCTAGCGAATTCAAATCTTTCTATACAAAGATATATATATATTATTACGTCCCAAGTTGCTTCATGCCAAGTTTCAGAACAACTGACAAAAAAACATAAATGTTAAAGGCAAAAAAAAAAAAATTGTGTCATAATGATGAAAAACAATTTTTTTCCTTCATTGCCATGTCCTAGCAAATTCAGTGAACATGTGTATGGTGCAAAAACAGTTTTTTCTTAAGAAACGGTGAAATTGGTTTTTTAGAAGCACATGCCCTTAACCCTTTGGTGACTACAAATACCACATTTTGCAATTTCCACTGCCTGGGATTGCCACGATACTGACATCAATAATAGGAGACATCACATATTTTGCCATAACTTTTTAATTTCTGAATGGAT
>JBCEWB011015127.1:0-14970 GCA_039654565.1 Peronia peronii | reverse complement strand
AGATAGATAGATAGATAGATAGATAGATAGATAGATAGATAGAGAGAGAGAGAGAGAGAGAGAGAGAGAGAGAGAGATTATAGATATAGATATATTTATTACTATTGTCAGCTGAACACTATCCGTTTCTAAACGGAACAGTACTTACTATAAGTGAGTATGACTGGCCTAAGGAGTTGTTACCTTGGCATTCAACAGATGAAACAATGACAATTCAAAGATGAATCAGAAGAGGAGAAGCTTGTTTCTTATGGCCATTGTGTAAGGTAGGGATAATAATATGTTGATCTATGGGCTGACAGATATGCATGTCTCGAAATTCTGTTGCTCAGCAGATTTGCTTTCGAACATGATTGTGTCATTACAACTCTTCTCTTTAATTTCCGAAGCAACTTCGGAAAGTCTGTTTATAATAAAATTTCACTTTTTTGACAATTCAAATTTCAAGATGGCCACCGCATGGCAACATTGAGTATTTTGCAATTTTTTTCTGTTATGTCAGTTCCTTCTAAATTGATGATGATGAGCTCGGGAGTAATGTTCGTAATTATTAAATGCTCATCAGTTTTTCGAAATCATCTCCTAAACCCGCTTCACTCGCCTCTCTGCCTTTCTTTTTACGCTTCAGCTGCTTTAGCACTTTGCATGCCAAGGCCAAGACAAGAAATTTGTGAGATATGCTGAACTGCCCATAGATATGATTATATCTGTGTCAGATACTTTCATATTTATGTCTGTCATGGTCAAGTGCTAGGGTCTTCCTGAACTGCAGTGTTTCTATCTCAAGTTATAGATACCATGAAGAGTATCTAGATGTGTCTCCATGTCTTGGCAATGAAAGTGTTAAGGAGTCCTTGACAACAAGCAACGAGGACAGAACGAAACAAAGAAAGTTGTTTAGTGATATCTTTCAAGGTTACTGAATCTCTTAGCTTTTCTTGTGTTCGTTTGATGGAAGATTCGCCCCTGGAGCACGCACAGATATAGGAAAAGACACTGAGTGAGCAAGGGATACAGACATTGGAACAGACACAAGAACAGAAAGAGAACACACACATAAGACAAAACACTGAGGCAGCAAGAAACACAAACGCAGGAAACGACATGGAGATACAAAGAGATACAGACCTGTGAAGAGACACTAGACTAGCCAAAAGCACAAGCTTAGGATGAGAAGTTGAAACAAACACCAGTCTATATGTCTGTATGTTATCTGATGTGAGCGGATGGTTCCCTTGTACGGGCCCTCAACGCCACCTCCGTCTGTGCCAGGCACTTAAGGGCAAACCTGTCTACATGTGGATATGTACATAAGATGGAGGAGATTGTCGTAGGAGATATCGGACATTGACACAGCAGGAAACGATGCAGTTGAAATATACGAGTATTAACAGCAACAGACACCCCCACGCCGCTTCTTCATTTTGTTGGTATAGGGAACGACTATTATTTCATTCGGCGATCTTCTTGCTATTTAAACCCAATTTTCAACTCTTTTCTTCTTTCTTCCTCCCTTCCTTCTCATCTGCAGTGTTTTCCCTAGTCATGGTGAGTTATAAGAGAGATGTATGACGGTGCAGTGAGAATAATTCTGATTATATATGGACAGCATTTTGCCCATCGATACTCGCTTCAAAATTGTGTAGGACATGTACCTGAGGGATGAATATGATTTCACAGCGACATTTAACTGATATTTGAACCCAGGTTTCCAGTTACTCATACTTTTCTCTTTTTTCTCCCACTCCCCCACCCCCCTTCGCCCCTTTCTGAATCGTCGACGACATCGAGTGAAAGAAAGAGAGAGAGAGAGACACAGACAGACAGACAGACAGACAGACAGACAGACAGACAGACAGACAGACAGACAGACAGACAGACAGACAGACAGAGACAGAGACAGAGAGACAGAGAGATGAAGGAAAATGCATATGGAATAGAAGAGCAGCGGTTGTACATAACATTTAGACCCTGTAAGACCCTATATAGATCATATAGATATGGCTTCCCCATTTTGTTATTTCTATAGGATGAAATTATCAACTTCCCAGCGAAATCTTGCAGGAGTTTGAATTCAAGTTCTTCTGATTTCTTCTTCCTTCAACCCTCCTCCTTCGTCTGTGATGTCTTTTTTTTTTAAAAATTATTATTAGCATGTATTGTTTTCTCTTCATCTAAATATTTCTCTGTCAAAAGCGCTGTTATCTCTGCCGATCGGTCGAACGAGATAGGAATTAAACGCGTAAAAAGAACGTAATTGATTAATCTTCTCACTCGCCCGGTAGACCGTCTGTCCTGTTTCTTTTTTAAATTCTTTCAATCCTAAGGAAGTAGGGTTGTCTCAGCTATAAGTGGCTGCCTCTTTTTGCTGAGAATTTTTATGAGTAGAAATTTGAAATTTGGAAATTTTGCCCGGACAGCGGCATTCCATTTACTCTTCGTCGATTTGTAACTGCCAAAGGCTCTTTAACAAACTTTACGTACACACGGGACCTCCGAATTATATTCGCCCTTATCCAAGAAGACTACACGTCGGGCTTTCCTTCCCAGAGGAAGTCAAGGAACCGTTGAGTCACTGAAAAAAATGCAGGTTTTCGATCTCTGTGTCCTTAAATTCCATCCCCCAATGGGAGGACCTTCGAGTCGAACCCACAACCTCACCGGGGTGGGTTGTTTTCACCATGGAGCAGACGCCAAACCACATAACCACGGCGACCCTCCTGGTAGACCATCTAGCGTCCTTTCATTGGTTTGTCCGTCCAGATGTGCTCGTGCCTGTTTGTCTTTGAACTTTACGGCCCATCAGCACATAACGGCTACAATGCACCCGTGCTCATATCTGTTGTCTGTGTGTTACGTTATAGTGTTTGTTTGTCTGTGTTGAGGTTTAACGGCACATCAGCACGATCACTGCTATATCACACGGTAAGATACGTTTAGGCGTCAAGAAGAAGAGGAAAGAAAGTGGGATAGAAGACAGGAGCAACGAAAGAGAGAAGAGATCTCACCATTGGAACGTCGAGGGTGGCAATCCATTGGAATAGTGTATGACAAACCAACTGTGATCGATTTCATTTGCTAACCGGAACAATCATAAATCTACCAATGAACCAATTGGTGGGTTCTGTCCTAGTCTATCTGTTGACTTATCACTCACTTTTCGAGTCGTTTTCTGAAGGATTTGTTTGAAAAAAAAAAGAAAAAAGAGACGAGGTCTCAGACGATCTTAATTTTAATTACTCAAAATAGGTCTCTATACAAAAACTCAGGTCATCAGTTCCAACATGAAATGAAAAGTTGTAGACGCTAGGCAAACCGCATCTTTACACATGTTTGTTTGTTTGTTTTAGCTCATTGTCGATAGTTACATTGTTTGATTACCCATATTATACTTTTTAATATGATTTACTAGCATATGAACATCATTTACCGTGTCTGACTCAATGGAACCGCAGCCGTGCTGATGTACCGTTGGAATAATGTAACTCGAATCCCCAAAACTCACTCACTCTATAAAATGGCATCAGCTACGGGCAGTTTGAGAACCTTGTTGACTGACATTCTGTTGAGTTTTTTTTTTCTTCTCTCTGAACTGTCAGTGCCGTCCCTTGTCGCGCATTCCTCATGTGTCTTCCACTGTGGCGATTTGTGGTGTGCCGACTGTGTGTCTAATGTGCTCCTGCTGTGTTCTCAGCGAGTCCGCCGTGTGTTCGTACTGTGTCGTTATTTGTGCTCCCCGACTGTGCCATTCTAATGTAGCAAACTCTTTCTCCAGTAAAAGTAATCCGCTCTAATAGTCGTCGAAATCTAAAAGAAAAAAAAACCTATATATTTTATAACGAAGAATTTTGCTGGCCTTCAAATGATGTAAATATTTCCGACCACCTCTCTTTGCTAAAGTTGTTGCAGATGTTGAGTAATTTCATACAATCTGTGTCGATTTGATTTTTGATGCTGTCGACTTTTTCGCACGACCTGTATCTCTCTCCCCCCCCCCCCGCTCCCGCCCCAAAGAGGTGTCGTTGCAAGCAAAATGGGTATTTTCCTTCTTCCTCCGCTTCTTCCTTTTCATTGCCCCAATCTTCTCTCACTGTAGGTATAATGAGCAGTGTTTGGATGAACAATTTTTGGTTAAACTGTTGGCGTATGAAAACTGTCACAGGCAGACAGTTTTTCTATTTGTAAAGCTGATTACAAGGTCTATGTCAATTGCCCAGATCTAGCACTGTTTTCTATCTATCAGTATCGTGTCGATTAGTTACGCTACACAACTGTCAACGTTTACTGTAAGGGTTGTTGTTGTAATTGCTGTTGTTGTTGTAGTTTTATTTTTTTGTCGTCGTTGTCGTTGAAGATGATGATGTTGTTATTGCCGCTTTAGTTGTTAGGAGTAGTTGTTGCTGTTGTTGTTGTCAGCAAGTTCTCTGTGCTCAGATATTGCGCAGGTCTGTTGTCTCCGTTCCTGAAATGACAAAAGTCCGAGAGAGAAAGAGAGAGAGAGAGAGAGAGAGGGAGAGAGAGAGAGAGAGCGAGTGGCAGGTTATGGCCGGGTTCAGTGGAGTGGCACATCGTGGCCGTTGGCAGGCAACGTTCCGTTTCTTACGGCCAAGAGATCACGGATGAAAAGATAACAAGTCTAACCACAGAACTGCTCTTGACTTCCACTGACAAGTCCTGGCCACAGAATGGGCTGACAGATCCGCAGATATGACACTGATGTCCCACCTTTGTCATGGCCACTTCTGACGGAAACCCCTCGCTTGACAGCTCGGCTTCCACATTGTTCCTTATGCTGAAAAACAAGGTTAAAACACGGAAAGGAAAGAATGTCGGGGCAATGCGAAAACAGTAGTGGGAAGCCTCGGTTACTACACTAAGACACGAAGATTTCTTTGACATGCCTTACTCAAGAATTAGGCACAGATGACCGAGCCGTTGGTCGAGGGTCTGACCCAGCGATGGTCAAGCTGGCGATACTGGAGCCCTGAGATTCTGGGTAACTTCATGACGTTTCCCCGCATGGTTTGCAGTGGATACTAACTCAGGTCGCCTGTTTGCGTCAGTCTCGTCATTCCAGGCATCGCTGCCTGCCAGTTGACACCGCCGCGGCCCTCGGGGTATTCGTTTCAACCCGGATTTGATCAAACGGCCGGCGGAATCCGGGCTTTCAAACAAAGGACGATCCTCTGCTTGCTCTAGCCGTGCCTGAGTTGACTTGAGAGTGTCGATCTTGGCAAGACCATTGCGTGCTGTTGTTCCAGGTCTGAGACATCTTCCTGCTGCCTGTCTCCTTCAGTCCCCCCCCCCCCCTTTTTTTTTTGGAGGCCGTTCCTTAGTATTTCCCCAACACTGTTTAACCCCTTATAATACCATATTGATCCAGTGCTTTGTTGTCTTGACTCATTAACTCGCTATAGGAAATTGGCTGGTAGACTAAAATGCAAAGTTTTCGGACTGAATATGATAAAAATAGACAACAGCACCTGCTTTCCTCATTGTAGGGTTCACATTGATCTAAAATTAATTTATACACTCGTTTTCTAACGGTTGCGCACGTTCTTAGAACAACAACAACAACAACAACAACATCAACAACAACAACAACAACAACAACAACAACAACAACAACAACAACAACCTATGAACAGGAGTGGGTGTAATGACGTGAAAGAGATTTTTCCCCCACTGAATGCGATATAAAGGGAATATGGGGAAGCGGGGGAGTGAGCCTAGTACATTAATGTTGCCTAATAATTTGCAAGAAAATTCACAGAACATAATCAAGATGGCACAAGCAAAGATGAAGTGACAGATCTGAATTTGGAGTAAAGTATAAGAATCTGTTCCTGGTAGGAAAATATTCATCTCTTGGGCCGAACAGATCTACAGTTACGGAGACGAGAAATCAAGACAAGAATGACTTAAAATATAAAATTTTGTCAAATTATGCAGAACTTGTAATAAAAGAAAGCCAGTAATGTTGATCAGTGAATGCACGATTTAAAGAAGGGAGAACTGACACGGAGATTCAGAGCTTTGGGCAGGGAAAGATGTCTACCGTGTCCTAACGATCCAACACAAACCCACTAGGCCAACATTTCAAGGATAAGTGGTCTATTGGAAATATAACCTAGGCGTAGTCATTATCTTGCGCCCTGCCAGATGTCAAAAGTCACAACGCTTGGTTTTGTTGCAGGATTTGGGCGCTAACGCGCTCTAAGCTGCTGGGATTGTCTGCACGCCATTCGGGATGCTGAAGGTTGTGCATCTTGTCAGACCGCAAGTGTCCGGACCTGTAATTTGGTGACCTCTGTCACAGTGAGGCCGTGACCTTACAAAATGTGCTTAACCTTGTGGAGAGCCTGCAAAATCTCCTCACGTCTGCTGGATTATGTCCTCGGGGTCGGTTTGACACTGCATTCCTCATGGGCAAAACATAAGCCTATGGCGACTATAGCACCTGTTCCTGCATCACCAGGTGTAGTTGACATCATGACCCCCGTATAGAACGGGATAAATCTGATACCGTGCAAAAACCCGCAATGTCTTGCACAGATTTGAGTTATGCACGCGTCTCTTTTTATCAGCTCTGCATTTTTACCTTTGAACCAACCCTGTACCGGGTAGTTTTAACGACAGTCTCATTCTTTGATCACAGAGCGTAGGTTTGGTCGTTAAACTGATCCAATCCAATGATATGTCTCATAACCACATCAGTAACGTTCCTCTTCGTTTGAATGGTCTTACCTTGAGAGGAGAAAGCTCACTCTCGGGATCGATACGTTTTTCATTTTCACTAATAAAAATCAAGTGTCGGAGGATCAGGGGACAGATGGTAAGAATACGATTTCTTTGTCTATTCTGGACATGGTATTGAGCAAGAGGGAGGGTTGGGGCTGGAGGGTGAGGGGGGGCGGTGGGGGTGGAAGGGAGGTGTTCTGCTTTCATTTCTCTGTTGAAAACAAACAACTCATTTTTAGGGACAGGACATCGTCCTCAAGATGTTGACGGACAGTTTGAGTCACTGAAAATGTGAGACTGATTTTCAACAAGATTTCCATTTCATCTCTCCTGAGATTCGATTACCGCTCAACAGGTCGGTACTCGAATCCTAGCATCTCTTTTATCTCCAGTTACTGAACTAAAGACCTGCGTCAAAACACAGTCTCGACACCCGTCATCCTGCATCTCCCCCCACATGGCATCCTCAGCCCAAATACTCCCTCCCCCATGGGAAATAAACCAGAGATATTATACACTTGTTAGAATGTCGTTCTACAAGATCTTTCACCGATTCCATCGTTTTCGTCCAACCGCACGTCCCGACAGAGATTTTAGGACAGCTAACAATGTCTGACTGTCCTCTACAAGAACCATATGTGAAGTCAGCAGGTTTTTCTCTTGTTTTTTTGGTGTATGAAAAATACCCCCATTTTTATATGTATTTATCGGCTGATTCCTTACCTAACTGATAACAGCGGATGGCTGTGTTGTACCCACCCCCAACGAAATGGACAGTGCCGTTCTGAGCACTTTTAAGATATTCAGAAAGAAACTAAAACCTGTTTATAGCAAATATCATTTGATGATTATGATTCTACTGAATTAATACATAGTTCTATTCTCGCATTTCTTTCTTTTTTTTTCATGATATTATCTGTCAGCACTTGTGCCCAGGAATGTAAAGAGTCATAGGTTGCATTTTGGCAAAAGTCCGACTTAACGCGATCATCGAAAAGCATGGATGCTATGTCTGGCAACGGCGACAAGTCAGATGTCAGTGTTCATGCATAGTTGGTGAAATATTTAGCCTCTTCTGTGCCGACATATTTACTTCCAAGTTTATTCGTGTTATTCCACGGTCAGTCACATCTAATTTTGTCACTGAAGTCCCTCTTTGACATCTGATTCATTTCAGCGCCTCATACGTGTGACATAATACTCTATGTTGGCAGACAAAGTGTTAATGGTTGCGATGACGGGATGGGGTTCAGCCAGTTCGGGCAGCGTTCATTAATGAGAGGGATCAAGACAGCGAACACTTGCCATGAGGTCACACTTTCGCCTTCCATTCTCGGTCGGTACCCTCCCGCCCTCCCCCTTCCCCCCGTTTGGCCTGCCTCACTTCCTGGTCGCTGTTCATAGCTGCTCCGTAAGTAGGTCAGGGCCCTGTGCGTAAGGCGCACGCTCTGCGCATACCATCGCCTCAAAAACTAGAGGATCTACGTCATAGTCCGCAAAGAGATGAGTAGTTGAAAACGAACAGGAGGAGGGAGAAGGGGGAAGAAGAAAGAGATGAGAACATGACGTAAGATGCTGCAGCCACATAACATCATGAATGTTGATGCCATTGACCGTGTCCACTTGCCAGTTAATTGAACCAGTCTGTTCCCTATTGACTTTCTACTTATGCTAGAAATACGACATGGACCTCTCCTAGGTCTCCAGTGCCATTAGAACACAGATGTTTCTTTGTCAAGATCGGCTAACGATTTCTTAAATGAATATGCATAGGAATATGGGTACGAATACCAATATCGTCTGTCTTGCAGCCTGGTCTATCACCGTTGATCTTTACCAGTCACTCTTTCTTGTGTTATACATGTAGTTTCATGCTTTGTAAAGAACTGAAGAACAGATCACGAGCATTTTTCAGCGCCGATGGAGTATAGCGAGACATAGCAGTTCACCATGCTTGGCAAATCGGAAGTATATCATGAAAAAGTACAACCATCTGGGATTATGGGTCACGTATTTGCATAATATCTAAAGAATAGTGGACTGGTTATCATTCACATGTCCACTTGAAATCCTTTCTTTTAAAACAACATTTATATCAGGGTGTTTCAAACGCAAACCTTACCTTTACAGGGCCGTATAAGAAAGTTTGAATACGTCGGCAGGCCGCACCAACAGAACTAACAAACACAAACTATATTTTAATAATCAAATATTTATTGCATCTGCACTGCGCTGGATCTATAATGTACATGTATTTAATGAATGTTTTCCCAGCATTTACGAATAAAAGTATGAAGTAATTTGACCAATATTTTAGAACAGCAACAGAAAATGTACTTGCCGCCCGCGGGCGGTAGATCTGTTTGTGAAAGGTCGCCATGTTTGACATGACTGTTTTACACTATTTGGCTTTGCTTGTCTGTCTGATCAGCAGCAAACTGTCTTACTCTGTCGTTAGTTTGTGACGTACGCACGTCTGTCCTTCGCTTCTTTTGTGTTATATATTTAGTCTGATCTCTCTATGCAAGTTTTGTTAATTGTACATATTTCTAACTCTATCTATGTGAATAAATTCATAACAAATTTCATTTAGATTTATGTTTCTGCCTTTTTTATCTTCGCAGATTTATTTGTCCATACTCTTTCACTTTATTTTTTTTTCTGTGTTTTAGGTCTGTTGCCTATCTGTTCTATATTGTCTACTCCACATCGAGTCGATTGTTTTTATTTCAGTTCAGTTTTAGGGAAATGCAAAATATCAGTAGATCTACACCAAACAAGATTTTCTCAAAGATTTTTCTTCATATGAAAAAAAAAAAGACTCAGACGTAGTTTTTGAAGTTTGCCCATAGCCATGCAAGTGTGAAATATTGTTGTGTTGTCAGAAAGAATTAGATGAAGTTTGCTCGTACCAATTGGGGATGGAGGGGGGGGGGGGAGGGGGGGGAGGGGGGCTGCAAGGATTATAGGAGCTGCTATCAATTTTTAAATGGAGCTAAATAATTTGGCTTGAAAGAGTTAGTTTGAGGCTGATCCCCATGTAGTAAACGTTGTCTGACGTCCAAAACAATGACAACAACAACAACAACAACAGACGACGACAACTACAACAACGGCAACAACAATCATCATCGGTGGTCATTGAGAAGTCGTGCCTGTATTTACTAAATATACATTATCCTCCTTTTGAAATGAGAGAGACAGAGTGAGGGAAGAGAAGGAACGGGGCGAGATGAAGAGATGAGAAGGGAAAAACAAAGGTATAAATAGCACCAGGAAAAGACGTATCAAAGTTAATTTTCTCGTCGTCAGCACGAGACTGTTTGACGCCCTCCTGCTCGAGCTTATTTCCTCCAGTGATGGTTCAACATCCCATGCAGGCAGGCTCTGCATTTCTCGCATTTTATCCCGGACAAAAAACGAGGCGAGCTCGCCCCTGGTTGACGGCCAGAGACCGCGCACATGACGCCACGAGCCAGCCAACTTCCATTCACAGCTAGTCGCTCATATTATCAGCTTTGAAAACCAGCGTTCCGAATTAATTACCCTCCTTCAGCCACTTCACCATTTTTATTACCAGTCTGCGAAGACAATGGATTTCGCAGGGTGTTAAAAACGATGGGGATTTCATTTTCTCAAATAGTGCACTCTTGATAAGGATAATATAGATCTAGCTAGTCCAGGGCTGAACAAAGCCCGGCGGGTATACATTGGAGAAGCACCTAAGCCATCCCAGTACTGAAGACAGTATTATGTTTCATCATCGCTCCTTTAAAGCTTATAATCCACCTATCATTGTGTGGAGGACGTTGCTGTTTATATTTGACAGAATGAGTACCAGACCATCAAGATTTAATTATTGACTTAATTACTCAGCCTCCTCATACACTTAATCAGATTTTGTAATTAGAAAAACGGATAATAGGGGGCTTGTGCTGCATTCTCTCGCTGTGATGCCGGCTTCCTACATCAACATCCCTCTCCTAATTTGACTCATCCTTCTAGTTCTTTAGACACAGCAGCAATGGTCTGTTTATCGAAAAAATATTTGTTCGGCTTATAGAGTCCAGTTTCTGTGATCTGAATACAAGCTATACTATCTTAGTAAACATACCCGCCGGACGACCAGAGACAGCGACCTCCCGTTATGAAAACAAAATATTAACCCTCTGTAGATCACTATGGCATAATACACAATAATAAGATTTGCTTCAAATACTAAAAAAAAAAAAGTATGAAAATCCTAGACATTTTACATGAAGACAAGTAAGATAAAAAATTAAGATATCATTAGGATACTATTAAGATAAGATGAGATATGATTAAGATAGTATTAAGATAGATATGATCAACTTTGTTTGTCTTCAAAAGGAAAGTCCTTTGACAGTTAATGAGACACAGCATACATTTAACATATCGCACTGACTATTGAGACCAGGTGATCAGAATAGATTCTGTGGTCTATTGCGACCCGGTTTTCCTTTTTGACCAATTAAATTGCATCGTTTTATATAATGAGCAACATTGAATTAGAACTTGTTGATTCTAGATCTGGATTCTAGACCCTAGAATTGAAGAAGTTTCAGGCCAAATGACCTCAGGATTAGATTACGGGTCAGGGTTAGATTTACTGTTCGGATTAGATTTAGGGTTAGGGTTAGATTTAGGGTTATAGTTGGGTAAGAATTAGGGTGAGATACAGAGTTTATTTATGTACCTTGGAACGTTTAGGTACAATATTAAGACCATCTGGTAGCAATAGACCATTGGGTCTATTTTGGCCTCCTAGTCGGTAGCATAGCCTCGTCCTTAAAATACCTCCACGCTCAAGTGATATACACAAAATCTCACGAATGCATCAGAACAGGGCAAGCTTGAAAAAAGAACTAAACTACCGGAGCTTGATGCTGCAGCTGATGGCAGAAATGAATTTCCATAACGTCACAATTAAGTTTTAGATGCAACAAACGGGTAACTCCTTTCGGAGCATTTCGATTGATTGTAAATTAGAGATCTTTAATAATGAATAATATGTAGCATTTTATGCTGGTTTTACTGCAAGTTGCTGCAATCACTCGTCTGAAGTAGCAGTTTTATCATTATAGGTTTTTCTTTTAAATGCTATGAGGAACAACTCAAGAGGGTTAATTGTATTTACAAAAAAAAATAATAATAAAATAATAATAATAAAATAAAAACAAGAAAAATCTGTTCCCTCAGCCTTTAGTCTATTGCCGGATCTAAACTTCGTTCACATCGATTTAAATAGTGTGTAATCCATCCCTCATTAGGCTGAAAAGGCCAGGCTAAGCTGATCCATTCATGGCCTGGCTTTTTTTGAGGGCTCGAGGCGCCAGTGGTCCCGACATGCGACATTGTCGGGGGGGACCCAGGGATGTGGGAGATTGTGCACGAGCTGTGACCCAGCCATCACGTGACCAGGTACACAGTCATGCTGCGCTAGTTGGAGCCAGGCTGTCAGTGCTCGTGTCTGTCTGTTTATGTTTCTCTTACCAACTTTTGTCAGTATATCTGTCTACCCGAGTGTTTTGTCTGTGGATCTTTTTGTCTAAGTTTATGTCTGTCTGCCTGACTTTTTATCTGTGTGTTTGTGTTTGTGTCTGTCTGACTGTGTGTCTGTGTTTTTGTGTTTCTGTCTGTCTATGTGTTCATGTGTTTGTGTCTGTGAATCTGTCTGCCTGACTATTTGTCAGTGTGTTTATGTCTGTGAGTCTGTCTGCCTGACTGTTTGTCTGTGTGTTTGTACCTGTGAGTCTGTCTGCCTGACTGTTTGTCAGTGTGTTTGTGCCTGTGAGTCTGTCTGCTTGACTGTTTGTCAGTGTGTTTGTGCCTGTGAGTCTGTTTGCCTGACTGTTTGTCAGTGTGTTTGTGCCTGTGAGTCTGTCTGTCTGACTGTTTGTCAGTGTGTCTTTGTCTGTGAGTCTGTCTGTCTGATTGTTTGTCAGTGTGTTTGTGTCTGTGTGTCTGTCTGTCTGACTGTTTGTCTGTGTGTTTGTGTCTATGTGTTTGTGTGCGCCTGACTATTTCTCTGTAATTGTCTGTGTGTCTGTCTGACTGTTTGTCTGTTTATCGGCGTGTTTGTATCTTGTCTGTTCGCCTGCCTGTCTGTTTGTGTGTTTATAGTTCTCTTACCAACTCTTTGTCTGTGTATCTATCAGCCCGAATGTGTCTCTTTTTCTGAATGTGTCTGTGTTTATGTGTGTATCTCTGTCTGTCTGCCCCACTGTTTTTATATTTATATTTGTCTGTGTGTTTTTGTGATTTGTGTCTGCTCGAATGATTGTGTGTTTGTGCCTATCTAACCGACTGTTTTTATATAATGTCTGTCTGTCTGGTAGTTTGTCTGTGTGTTTGTGTCTGTCCAACCTGATGTTTATCGGTATATCTGTTTATGGGGCTGCTTCTCTGCTTGACTTTGTATTCTATTATTGTCTGTGTATTTGTCTATCCGAGTATTGTCTGTGTGTCTGTCTATCCGAGTATTGTCTGTGTGTCTGTGTATCCGAGTTTTTTGTCTGTGTATTTGTCTATCCGAGTATTGTCTGTGTGTCTGTCTATCCGCGTGCTATCTGCGAATTTATCTATCCTAGTATTGTCTGTGTATCTGTCTATCCGAGTATTGTCTGTGTCTGTCTATCGGAGTACTGTCTGTGTATTTGTCTACCCGTGAGTGTTTATCTTTGTCTGTTTGCTCCAGGTTTGTGCATGTTTATTTGAGCATTTTGCCTGTGAGTGAGACTGTCTATGCGATTTTTTTCCTATTTATATCTATGCATCAGCTCTCTATAATGATATCCACCCCCCCCCCCCCACCCCACTCATCTTACATCGATTATAACGAGACAGCTACTAAATCTAAACCTTTTCGCGTTAAGTTCTAGTTATGAATGTCAAGCGAGGGGCGACGGCTTGTGCTGTTAAATACGTTTACACCAGCCTGTGATCTATAATATATCAGAGATGCTCTTGTTAGGTTAACACTTGTCAACAGATGACATAAAAGCCACGATAATGCAATAATGGAGCTGGTGGTGCAGGTGTTATCTGATGCCGAAAGGGTTAACACCTCATTTCACTTCGCTCAGATTTCCACATCAAGGATGTCATATTTCATCGTGTTGGTCTGTAAGATAGATATTGAAGTGTATTCGTGTCCTAGAATAGAATCCATCAATGGATAATCTCTGATGGATAGCCTAAATGATGTCAGTGGCCTATTGATGGGCCATTGGATACCGGATCGGAAGTCCCTGGTTCGACTGTCAACAGAGCTCGACATTTTGTCCTTGGGAAAGACAGTTTATGTACATTTCCTGATTCGTCCCAGGTTTAAATGGGTATCCGTCTATAAACGGTGAATGTTATTGTTAAATTGAAAAGGATTTGAACGCCTGACAGGCAGCCGCCTTGTATGCTTCCAGGGAACGTACATAAATGCTTTCAATGGATTTGTTGAGGTAGTAATAGATTGTAATGTACTTAAAGTCTGACCTGTACTGTGATGGGTGCTATATAAATGCTCTTTATTATAATTATTATTATTTTTGTAATCTTAAGTGGATGATGAAGTGATAATATAATTGAAGTATTATGACTACATTAAGCTTATCCAGCCGATTTAGCAATCACAACAGAATAGTAAAACACATGATTTCGGGAAAAACCCAACACGGAAGTGCGTCAGGGGTTTTTCTACGTCATTAAATCATTAGCACTACTCACTACCACTAGTATTTGGATGGCAGCTAGCTTCAAAGGGCTCACAGCGCTGAGTTTTAGGGTCCGCACCGTAACAGGATCAAACCAAGAAGTGAGACAATTTCCGGCCGAGGCAAGACCAAGGACAAGAGATAATGGGATTTCCCGGGTGGGATATTGGTAAATTCTATGAAAATCCTTTCATGTGTAATGCCTTGGGAGTTGATTGTTATTTTGGGGACAGGAGTGACGTCACTGGATAATAAGACGGACCCGAGACTGAAGCAGAACGGAGACAGATGCAGTGTGATTGCACCCTAAAATTACTACACCGTGACGAACTTCACTATACATTGGTGGTCACACTCTATAGGCATTGCATTAGCAAGAGTGCCTCTGTAGGACTGTTCTTTAACACTATGCACAAGAGACAATGTCTGTCTGTCTATCTATCTATCTATCTATCTATCTATCTATCTATCTATCTATCTATCTATCTATCTATCTATC
>JBCEWB011015016.1:0-14971 GCA_039654565.1 Peronia peronii | reverse complement strand
ATAGATAGATAGATAGATAGATAGATAGATAGATAGATAGATAGATAGATAGATAGACCGACAGACAGACCGACAGATAGACAGATCGGACGCATGATAAGATCGTTTCATGCAGATTTTCACATACCGTCTTCTTGCTCCGGTGCCAGAGCATGAATGAATATGCCTACGCTAATTAAAGACAGAACTAATTAATACCTAATGTTCCACTTCACACGCACTGGACAGCGATGGTCAGTAGGTGTGAACTCATGCAAGATGGTGACGTGTCTTTCTGTTGTTAGGAAATTCAGTCTATGTCAAAAAGAAACCTGCTGCGAACATTAGCGATGTGGACAGCAACAGCATCTAAGCAACAGTAACAACAATAACAAAACAATCAACAGCAAAAACAACAAAAACAGCAATAAATGTCAGCGAATCTTCTTTTTTCTTTCTTTCTTCTTCTCTTTCTTTCTGTCGATCTTCCTCTCTGTTTTCTTTCTTTCTTTCTCTCTCTCTTTCTTTCTTTCTATCTTTCCTTCTTTCCCTCCTTCTTTCTTTCGTTCTTCCTCTCTGTTTTCTTTCTGTCTCTCTTTCTTTCTCTCTCTTTCTTTCTCTCTCTTTCTTTCTGTCTATCTTTCTTTCTTTCTCTCTTTCTTTCTTTCGTTCATTCTCTTTCTTTCCTTTTTTACCGTATCACTACAGTAACATTTTTTTTCTATTTTTCTATTATTTTCTGTTTTTCTGTCTTTCTGCCATTCTTTTTGTCTTTCTGTCTTTCTATCTTTCGTTCATTCTTTTTCTTGCTTCTTTTAACTGTATCACTACAACACCAATAATTTTTTCTCCATCTAATTGTCTGTTTGTTGAATGTCTGTCTGTTGTCTTTCTTTCTTTCATTTTCTGTCTTTCTGTCGCTCTTACTTTCTTTCGGACTTTCTTTCTTTCCTCCCCGTTTTCTTCCTTTCTTTCTTTCTTTCTTTCTTTAACAACTACAATACTCACAACAACGACAAAAATAGAAAGAGCAACACAACACTCTGATCATGAATAAATGAAAACATGGGGGAGAAGGTCTCACACCCACGCAGCATGAATTCCAGTAATTTCAAATGCACCTACGGCATTCATTCATCGACCAATCCATTCCTTTATTGATCATCCGTCTTTCCATGCAACCATCCATCTTAAATCACACAGTAAACTACATGGATTGAAAATCCCTCTCCACAGCTCTGTCGATACTTACCCAGAATTTATACCTTCTTTTCACGCAGAGGAGTTAATTGAAAAGCCAGTCCTTTTCTAAGAAATCCAGACTCCCACACTAAATTACCAGCCGGACGCTGGAATCGAACAGAAAACATAAGGATCGATCTATAGCTGGAGGGAAGGAATCTGATCAAAATAACCGGTTTTTTCTTCTTTCTCTTTCTTTTGTCTCTCTTTCTCTCTTCTTTTTCTAGGCGTGAGACTATTTCCTTCTTCGCTCGGCAATTTCAATGAAAAAATCCCCCACCTTTGCACTTCGCTGTTTTGACGACCAAGCTTTCAAACATTGGTAACCCCCAGAGGAAATTTTTCATTTGCACATAGAAAAGCGTCGAGAGCTTCGATAAGGAAGTTAATAAAGAAGGTGCAACCAGCTAATGAATGGGGAAAGGAAACGAGAAAAGATGATGTCTTTTGTGAGCGCAGGGCGTTGTTGTTATTATGAATGAGCCGGGGGTTCTAACACACGAAACGTGTGACAAAATCTTTTGAAATAACTGGAACCGATTGAATGAAGGTGGTGGGTATCTCAGACAGCGTGGGAGAGTTGGATGGTGAGAGCGTGGGAGAGAGAGAGTGGAAGAGTGAGAGAGGAAGAGTGAGAGTGGAAGGTAAAAGAGTGAGAGATAGTGACAGATAGAGAGTGACAGGTAGAACATGGCAGATAGAGAGTGGTAGATAGAGAGTGAGAGATAGAGAGTGAGAATAGGAGTGGGGGAGTGGCAGAGAGGAAGATAAAGAGTGTCAGGTGAGGGAGAGTGGAACAATAGGAGTGAGGGAGTTGGAGTGAGAGAGTGGGAGTGAAAGAGTGGGGGAGTGGCAGATAGAGAGTGCAAGGAAGAGAGTGGGAGAGTGGTTGGGGGGGGGGGAAGATTGGGAGGTGGGAGAATGGGCAAAAAAATGGAGGAGTGAAAGTGGGAGAGTAAGACAGAAGAGTAAGAGAGAGAGGAAAGGAAGTTGGAGTGAGAGAGTGGGAGTGGGAGAGTTGGACAGTGGAAGTCAGAGAGCACGAGTGGGAGGCGAGTAGGACTAAGAGAGTGAGAGTGGGAAGAGGAAGATGAATGATTGAGTGGAGGTAGGAGAGTAGGATTGGAAGAGTGGAGGAGTGGCAAAGTGAGAGAGTGAGAAAGTAAAAGAATTGGAGTATGGGCGGGAAACGGATGGGGTCTGGGAGGGGAGGGGGTGGGGGCAATGGAACCTTACGACAGATGCTTATTGCAAAACTGTGCTGTTGAAGAAGGGAGTACTTATAATCTGCTACCATCTTGTCTTCAGTTTATAGCACTGTTTCACAATGAGGATTCATGAACGTGCAGAAAGAGAGTAGAGAGCATAGTTATTTATGTGAGCATTAGTCATTCAAACGGCAGTGTCAACAAACTCAGTCACAACTTAAGAACATCATCACACTAGAAACGAAGTAAGTAAAAGATCATAAAAGCAATATTCATTCCAAAGGATATATTATCATCATTTCATTATACGCCCTGAAATTCTACTGAATGGATGGATTTCAGTAGACACTTATTTCATTTTTTTTTAAAATTTCATTGTGTGCCAAAGTTATTTCGAGATGATCTTCTGAGAGAGAGAGAGAAAGAGAGAGAGAGAGAGGGAAAGACAGACAGACAGACAGACAGACAGACAGACAGGCAAAATTTACCACACATTTTTTTGCAGTAACAGCAACATTTAAAGAACAATGACAAACTTGCGGTTGTTCTCAGGCATACTTTAAGACAGCGGTAATGTAAAAGTGTTTCAAATGACGAACGAAATGACAGCATTCATGACTAAAACTTGTTCGCCTAGGTATGTCACACATCTAGTGGGTTTCCCCACGACATCGTTCATGCGGATGAAATCTGATCTTCTCTGTTATAGCAGTATGTCTGTCTATCTATCTGTCCATTTGTCTGTCAATCTATCTATCTGTCTGGTCTGTCCGTCCATCTGTCCGTCTATTTGTCTATCTATCTGTCTTTCTATTTGTCCATCAATCTATTTGTTTGTATGTCTATCAATCTATTTGTCTGTCTGTCTGGATGCCATATTTATGTATCTAGCTCTAAAGAACACTGAAATAATATAACATTAATCCTGCTACTTCTGTAATCTCAGGGTTTCTGTGGTGACAATAATATTCAAAATTTAGGAATGATAGATTGCGTTTTGTAATGATATAATAAGAGAATGATTTAGCAATGTCGTGTTCTACTTGAAACAAATTCCGATGCAAGGTATAATAAGCGGGATTTTGACCAGATCTCCTCTTGACACTTGTGTAGTTAAAATACTTAGAAAGGCGTTGTCTATTCACTGCTGACTGACCGACAAAGAAACAGGTGATGCTGATTATGAAGAAGGATTTAAATCATTCATCATTAAAACTCAATGCCTTAAAAACAAGGAGAATGGCGAACAACTTTCTCGTGGGAGTGAGCGATCCTGTCTCACTTCCTCACCTGCTCATGGCATAGTTCAAATTCCGAGCATCCACTGTCTTTGAAAGAGTTTTGTATCCAGCCGGATGTGAGTTGACGCCATTCCCATGACTTGATGGCTGTTCTTCTCTTCCAGCGCAAATTTTGACTTTGAAGTCTTGAGTATCTGAAATATTTGTTTCTATGGTTAGATAGAATTAGTCGTTTTGACCTTCAGTCAGATGACTCCCATTTGCCAAGTACAAGAGATATATTATTAGATTTTTTTAAAATGCTTTTTCTCTCTTTATTTGAAACATAAAGAAATTTCAGAAGAAAATCGCCATGTAATGAAAATGTTTTGTTGTTGATGTTGTTTCGTTTTGTTTTGTTTTGTTTTTCTTCATCGTGATAATTGTTTTTTCATAATTATAGTTGTCTCACTTGTTCCTGGTAACAGGAGCTAAAGTGATTCTATCTTTCTTTGCAATACTTTTCTTTTACCTCCTGTACTTGGCAATGAGAGGCAACTTGGCCGGCTTTAAAAAAATGGCTCACTGTTTCCTTCGAACAACTTCTTCTATTACTAGTGCACATTAAATCCAGGCAAGTTTTGTAGATGCTCAACTGAAATGCAGTTCTGGGAGACGGTCCTTTGTTTGAGATATTCTTAAATACCAAGAACCCCACAAAGGGAGGTTTATATACTCTTATATTGTACGTTTGGTCTATCCCCCACCCTCTCCCCTTTCCAATGATCAGATTGGTTCTGCATATTGCAATACTGATATAAGATTTTGTATGTCAGTTGCATTACCCATTTCTATTTCTTTCTAGCCAAAGCTATCACGTAATTAACAAGATTCCCGTGGACTGGATCATAAAACGTGAGGATCTGGTTTGAATCAACAAAGGCTGTCCGAATCGCGGAGAATTTGCAGAGATATCATTAAATTGTACATAGTGGACATGGTCGAAACTCGCTGACTCCTGTGCGGACAGAAACATGGTGTATGTGGTCATTTTATTGCAATGATCTAAAAAGGATTATCTATGATGACAAATTATATTGTGGGCAACGAACTGCAGTAGACATGAAACTCCTTGGCAATTTTGTCGCAAAAATTATTTTAGTATTTGTTTAAAAACTGATTTATTTACGTTAGGAAATCAAGATTTCTTTTCTTTTGTCGTTTAAAAATTTTAAGTATTTGATGAAGACAATAAAATAGCAAATTGGAAAGAAATATTTTAAATTGAAATTTTTCTGAAGGCAACAATGTGGAGCAATGCATTACCATTATGCTTAGATGTTACAACATATTAAAGCAAACTGAGGATCCACAGATATCCCCACCAAAAAAAAACCTTTTAAAAAGTGATAATAAAAACAAAAAATAAAAATAATAAAAACAATTTAAAAAAAAAAGTTCTAAGAATGTAGCTAAAAGGGATAGATATATATGACCAATATATTGTGATGTCGGGCATCAAGTGCTGGCAAATAAATTTACACTATTATGAGGACTTAAAGTGAACCTCGTTTTCTATATCTTGTTTTGTTTTGTTTCTTTGTTTCTTTGGTTTTTATTTTATCATTATTATTATTATTTTGGTTTCTTTGTTTTTGTTCTTTCTCTGCTGAGAGATCCACAATAATGCCATTCTGTTATTGTCGAAATAAATTACACCCATATCTCTTAAGAAAAACGTAATACTAGTAATATATTTTCATTGAATGTTTTAATAATAATGGGTGTAGCATCTCTCCCCCCCCCCGTCCCCCCCCTCCTTCCCCCACTTACTCCGAATGAAAACAACAACAACAACCAACAAACAAAAGAAAAATCATGCCGCTGAGAGCAGCCTCATAATAATCTAAAACAAGAAGCGAAAAAAAAAAATTGATAAAGGAAAAAAAAATTCTACTAAATAATGAGCATTTTGAAATTGTCACCTGTTTCCTAGTAATTACTTAATTAATTTCCTCACAGTACTGTAAAAATTGCTTTAAAAACGGCAGGCGTCCTTATTCCTCATCCGTGAATGTTTTAATTAGTATGTTTTTTGTGTAATGCCCACTCTTTTGTTTCCTCGCGTTGCGTTTTCGACTCAAGTTTAGCAGTTTCTGTGATTAAGAACTGCTAAGAGTGAGAGAGGGAGAGAGATTGAAAAAGAGTGGGAACAGCAACTCTCCGTCAGTGTTTTCACTGCTTTTCTTAGCTTATTAGTGTCTTTTTTTTTGTTTTGTCTCCAAGACTAGAGGAAATTGCGCCAAAAAGTCTGACTTTGAAAAAAGTCAAAAGATTATTGGATGGTGGGATTAAAGAAGAAAAAAAAAAGACAACAGGAGGATACAGGGGGAGGGGGGAGGGGGAGGAGATAATAAGGATGAAGGTTATGCAAATACTGGGCTTCTTTTTCGGTGACAGCCGGCATCGTTAAGAAAACTGAGCAGTCTCTGCCTGAAATTTGTCTGTGAAATCCTACAGTCCTCTTGCCTGCCACGTTATGCAAATGAGGGCAAGTGACTGGGGCGATCCAATGGGGCGTGAGGAAGGTGGCACGTGCAGAGATAGCGAGTTCCTGCCGTTTGTCTTGTTCGCCCTGTTGTTCAACGTGAGCTTTCCTTTCCTCTCTTAAGCTGTGAGGGGTCAGGTGACCAGGCTTGGGATCTCCAGGCTGAGGAAGTTTCAGATTTCCTGAGTGTTTTGTGTTGTTTTTTTTAGTGGGGGACAGAAATTTCCTTTCTATTCTTTTTTTTTCTTTCTTTATTACTCAAAACCACAAGTTAATGAAAAAGTTTCGCCTCGTGGGAAGAACTGTACAGGAAATGTAACAGAATTGCGAGACCTCTTTTAATGCCCACCCATTATTTTCTTTCTTTAAATCCGTTTCTTCTCCCGTCAGTCCATCCATCCATCCATCCATCCATCCATCCATCCATCCATCCATCCATCCATCCATCCAACCATCTATCCATCCATCCATCCATCGATCCATCCATCTATGCATGCATCCATCCATCCATCCATCTATCCATCCATCCATCGATCCATCCATCTATGCATCCATCCATCCATCCATCCAGCTATCCATCCATCCATCCGTCTATCCATCCTTACGCCCACCCATTCATTCATTCATTCATTCATTCATTCATTCATCCATCCATCAGTCTATCCATCCATCCATCCAGCCAGCCAGCCAGCCAGCCAGCCAGCCACCCAGCCAGCCAGCCAGCATTCCATCATCCATCAGGCTTTTTTAATCAATTTAAATGATTATCCAGTCTAATGCCATTAACATGAGAGGTAAAATGCTAGAATGTCACCCTCTTAGGTTTCAGACTTTAAACATCCAAACATTTAAATCCAGTGATTGTAAAAAAAAAAACAAACAGAAAAAACAAGAACGTCATAATGTGCGAGGGTTAAAGAGATGAGAACATACTGAATGTTTTTGAAATGCAGTGACTTTCCAAAATTCTTACAGAGCTAGTTAACTGTTGGAAAGTAGATTATGTTCTTGGTCCTGTTGATTCTGTTTAATGGTTAGCTTTGTTGCAGACTGCTGAGCGCTGGTGAGCAGGACAGCGTTTGTCAGTGGTCAGGGTGAGTGTAACTTTTTTAGGCGATCGAACGTACAGAGAGGGGGATGACAAAAATAAGTAAGAGAGAGAGAGAGAGAGAGCGGGAATGGGAAGAGAAAATGAGGATGGAAATGGGATAAGAAGAGAGAGAAAGATTGGCACACAGGACTGGAGAGACGAAAAGACAGAAACAGAACTAAAACCACATACAAATACACGTCCAGAGAAGGAAAAGAGAGAGCGAGACAGACGGACTGCCAGACACACACACATACACAGAACTAATTTTTTAGAAAGGCGGCTGGAGAAAAGAACTGAAAAAGAGAGAAGGTTAAAAAACACCAAAAGAGAGCAATGCTGAGAAACAGAGAAAAGACGAAATACATGACTAAAGATAAAGAGAGACCAAAACGAGGGAGAGAAATACGTCAAACGTGAGAGAGAAGAGAAGAATAAAATCATGTTTAGTTGGTAAAATAAAATAATGTGACCCCAAAGAGAGTGAATAAGTGAGAGAGAGAGAGAGAGAGTATGTGTGTGTGTGTGTGTGTGTGTTTGTGTATTAACACAACAACAACACCAGTGCCACCCACAGACGTTCAGCCACTTTTTGTTGTTTTTTTTTTTTAACTGTCCCTGTGTGCAGGCAAGCAGAAAATCCTGTATTTCTGCCGTCGCAGGAGGTCATTCGCACTTCAGGATTGCTCAGTACTTTAGACCGCCCAGCTACCTGTCAATGGTAACATTTAATACAATTCCAAGCTCTCAGGATGTCATAAAAGCAGCAGAAAAAAAGAAGAAGAAGAAGAACGATCGAGACGAGGTTAAATGATTTTATAAGAACTACTTCTGCTGTCGGCTCTTATAAAGCTTTCAAAATGGGAAACAGCAGAGCTGTTTGTTGTTTTCATATTAAATCATTTCTTCAATGATTTTTCTGAAAGTTTTTTGGTTTTCAAGTTGCTTTCAACAACTTTACTTAACGGAGTGTAGTTGTCAAAAAGAGTCTGAAGGTATTGTTGTCAGAAAGGTATTGTTAATTCAATGATCATCCCCTCCTCTATTTCAACATTTTACTCTTGATCGCGATGCATCAGTCATCCATGTGAATTTTCAAGTCTTCATTAAAACAACATCAACAACAATAAATTGACAGACGACAGAAGAATCCTAATTCCTACAGGAATTAAATATGGAAAGTTTCCAATGCCTTCTTGTCTGGTTCGTTAAGCAATTTCAAAAGTGCATCGGTTGACTTGATAGATAGAAAAATTAAGACATCGATTTCTATTCTAATAGAAAGGGAAAAAAAGTAATAGTTTTCTCATTAATGTGAAGAAGGCATGGAACTATTAAGAGATGGGTACTTTGACCACATCATTAGACGTTACGTCTATTGGTTTCAGATCATTCTTGTCACAGATTTGCTGTTGACCTGTTACTGGAAGGTTGTTTATATGTTTTTAATGGATAGAAACAATGAATGTTTCCTTCTTCGTGCCGATGTCAAAGGAATACTTTGATCAGTTTTCGAGCCTCTTGAACTCTTATATTATGATAAGGCGACAACATGATTTTTTAAATCTCTATTTATTCGATACGCGGAAACTATTCAGAAACCACGTAGCGAATCTCGTCTTAAGGTTCTTGGTGTGAAACGTATTCTATAAATCCGAACTGGCTATCTCGTCCACAGGTTGTTCTTCTCATTGCTGTCCAGAAATTAGGCAGGGAGAAATCCAGCCATTTCTACTCTAAATTTATCCATTATTATTCACCTCAGCACAATGCCATTGCAATGAAAGTTAGTTATTTGCAAATATATAAATTGAACAGATGTCATCACACATGATAGTGTCAGCCATTGATTTTAGACAGGATGAATACATTTTGTATCAGCAGAACTGTGGAGAGAAGACAATCATGGTAATTGTTAAGCCGATGAAGATAGTTGTAGTGGCGCAATAGTGAGCGAGCTTACGTAGAAATGGTTAATATAATTACGCTACACACCAGTGGTCAGTAATGTCGATGGTTTCAGCATTTTTTTTTAAAACTCAGATGATTGGAATATTTGAGACTGTTGAGGTGGCCATGACAGTCGCATTTGTGAAAATTTGACACCTTTGACATCGTTATCAATTGCAGCATATTTAGGTCTCCTTTTTTATTTTAATTTACTATTATTATTATTATTAAATTTGACCTAACAGATTGTTTGCCGGCTGACAGTCACTGTCTTGAAATTCAAATCATTTTACATGAAACTGTTAGGAAGATGATGTTTTGATGTGGCTGACCGGCAGTGCCCGTAGTGGTGTTCACCGTCTTGGCGCTGGCGCTGCCAACACTGGACAAATGGCTGAACCAACGAATGTCTTTGAAATTCTCTATATCCCGTTTTGGGAAAACTTTTATTCTTTCTTTCTTTCTTTCTTTTGTTCGTTCAGTCGTTTTTTTTTGTTTCTCTCTTTCTGTCTTTCTTTCCTTCTTTCTTACTTTCTTTTTTCTTTCTTTATTTTTATCTTCTTTCTCACTCTCTTTCTCTCTCTCTCTCTTTTCTTTCTTTATGTTTGTCTTTCTTTCCTTCTTTTCTTCCGTATGTCTTTTTTTTTTCTTTAATTGAGGCAAAAGAAGAGAGAATAATGCGAACAGAATGGCCGAGTGAAATCCCATCGAGCTATCCAACTTAAAACTACTCCATGGCCTTGAAAAGCTGTAGAAAGAACAACAGCGCCAAGGCCGAGATGTAATTACTGAAATGTAGCTAATTGTTGTGGAGCGGGGGGTGGGGGGGGGGGGGGGTGGCGGTCGTGTGGCGTCACGGTGGTGGCGTTCGCTTAACCCCGGGGTCAGACAGATATTTTTGTATGATAGCCTTTTTATTGTGTGCTTAACTCAACTCACAAGGCGGGCGTGCGTGCGTGAGCGAGTGCGTAAATTCGCAGTGAGTGCGTGATGCACGCATGACTGATTAAGAACGCCTGAGTTTCAGGTGTCTTTTATGTTTTTTGGGGGGGCCTGGGAGGAGGGACTGTGGTGGTATTGAGACAGGTTGTGTTGAGATGAAGGGAGGGGGACGGGGTCAAAGAGCACGACCCCGGCTGTGCAATATGAGTGTGTGGATGATCGAGATTCGCGTAACAAAGACATGAAGGGGGGACCGCTCATTATGCCTAACCCCTGTCTCACCCCTATCATAAGTACCCCCTCCCCCTGTGTCACACTGAGGACAGGATGCTTGGGTTCAAATCCACTCGTGTCATAAACTGTTTTCCGAAGTGACAGACAACTGCTCTCTACCATCTGGCCCGGGACAATCGTGCAATATGCTGGTCTTAATCCAGGCTTGTCAAAGATCCTAAATCGGTTATCTGTCTAGATTCGAGATGTTTTCTGATAGTTATTCAGAACGAATACGATCGACGTTGGTGACTTCAAGATAATTACCAGTATCTTAAAATATTAGAGAAGTTTAGCCAGCGATGATTGGCTGTTACAGTTAATTAGATGGCCTACAAAAGAAACCGGCATATTTAATTTGTGAACGCATTTTTCGATAAAGTGATATGACTTATATTTGCATTATTTTTAAACAACGAAAATAAATTTAATCAGCATGGCTGAAAAACACTGAACGAAAGAACCTTTTCATTTCATGCTATTTTCCATTTCGCTGAATAATCACTCACTATATTGTATTAAATCCTTATCCTGATATTTTTTTTTTTAAATTTTCTTAACCCTTAAAAAAAAGAGAAAAAACAACAAGAAACAACCAAAAAAGTCCATTGGCAATCTACCTCCAGCTTCTGATAACTGTTCAGCTGCTGGTCATTTTGGATAGTAGCTTTGTGTTTGATCTGTGTTCTTTCATATCTGACTGGGCCAGCCAACAAATCTGCCCGAGAATAGTGGTTCTCATGTGGAGGGTTAAAATTTAACTCTAGCACTAAATAATATCCTGCTTACGGCGCGCATTATAGATTAAAAACCACTACAAATTTGCCGACTCTTGTTCCCCGTTTTTGAATTTGATTTTGACGCCAGAAAGCTGTATGGTTTTTGAAAGTTCTTCTAATTTCTGCCAGATTCTTAGTAACATCCAGGATGTGCTTGTGGCAGAGATTATCGGTCCAAAAATAAAACTGGGGAGGAACTTTTTCATTTATGATGTTTTATGTCAATGGTCTTCCTGAAACTGGTTGATTTGAAGACACTCAGATGGTGAGGAAGAAATACAGCACACTTGGGCATAATAATATAGTATGTATATAAACACATTCTGTCTCATGTAATTCCTGGAACAGATTTTAATGAGGAAGAACTACATTACAATTAGTCGTATAGTATGCTCTCCTGTCGCCTTATATAATTACTGAAATAGATACAGATATACCTTTATGGTGCAAGGTTTTGTTATCAATAGATCTCTTATCTCTGTGTTAATGAGAAAATACATTGATAATCATCACATTCGGGAAATCTATTGTCTTGCCCAAAAGGAATTACGAAGAAGTGGAGGAAGAAGAAAAAGAAGAGGAACAGAAGAAGAAAAACAGAAGAAGAAGGTTAAGAGGCAGAGACAGCTCAGGTGGGCCTCATTTGAACTATGGATGGTCTACTCATGACAAAAAGGTGGAGATTCTGGGTCAGACACAGGCGGATAATTCAACCTCAGTGACTAATGACCCTGGCCGATCCCTCCTCTTCAATAAATAAAGGTGGTGATTTGGATATCCACTGATTCCACATCTGATTGGCTTACCCCCGTCAATTTACAACTTCCGGGCCGCCCGACTGACCCCTTCTTTGGGGTCAGGGGTCATCCTGAGGGAGTAGATGGTTGGAAACAGGGGGAGGGGAATGCGGGATGGGGGAGAAGTCCTAGACTGAGGAAGAGAAGGGAGGGGGTCAGTTTCGGGTCAGGAAGGGATCGACAGTTGCGGCAGTCCACGCAATGAGTACAAAGAACGACGGCGAACTCACCTCTGGCTTGGCTCACTCACTGCACCCTGCCGTCCAGGTGGTTCTCACTTCATTCACGTTGTCGGACCTGGGGGACACACAGACGGTCACGCTCAGGTGACCTGGTCACTACGGACATATTTTTTTTACCTAATGCAAAATGTAGGCCGCCTTCATATCGGACCCATTCTTGAAAGCAGCATCACGAGTAAGGTGAACTTTTATTCTCTCCTGGGAACCGAATTTTAACTAGTTCATTTATATAAAATAAATAAATAAATAAATACATGAAAATACAAAAGATTAAAAATTAATAAAACAAACAAACAAAAAAAAACAACAAACAAAAAATCATGTCCCTCTCGAGATAACCTCCACCAGGAGGTTGAAAGACGTATATAGAACATATCCCTCTATTGGAAATACAGAAAATAATTATATACCACATATTATTATAAGCATATAATAAAAGTTGCTTCGTGTACAAACTTAAATAACCTAATTGACTTGATTAAAATTGTTATTAAAACACAACTTGTAAATATTTCTTGTAAATAGGGGTTAATTGTTACTTTTCACTTCATATCTACCACAGGTGCCGAATTTATATCTCAACAATACAACAGAGTAGTGTAAACGTGAGAAAATGGCTCTCTAAGAGCCCGAACCAGGACCATAAAGGAAATCAGTCTTGAAATCATATATCTTGTCGTTGACAACTTATAATGTCATCTAATATTAGGACACAACGTGGCAACCTTTAATGAAATAAAATCAAAATATAAAAAATATCAAGGTTTAGATTTGGCCTGAAAATGACCGGATTCAATATGAACACTACATAATCCAAAATCTAAACTCAGTACACATTACTGAAGTAAGGATATAGGTTGATAGTAGAAGATAGAAAAGAATCAGCCAACTTTCAATAAATTCATATTATATTGTCAAACAAACACCATGCTGGTAGATAGTAATAAACAGTAAGAAAAGGAAAGAGACAGAAAAAGTGTTATTTCTTAAACTGCCCCACGGGCGGTGTCCTCAACGCAACTTCCTCAAAAACAGCACCTGCCTGGGCGGCAACTGTAGCATCTTCGGTTGGCTACAGCAGTATGGACATATCAACACATGGACATCTTTTGCTTCACTTTATCCTTCCGTTTACTGATTACCCTCCTCCAGACTTCCTGAGTTTCTTAGCTTCTTATTTTCAGTATGCTATGGAGATGAATATAAAGAATGTGCCCCATTTCAAAGTAAGGAAAAAATCGCTCTCCCCCACCCCCCCCCACCCCCACCCCCCGCCCCTGCTTTCCCACATGTTCATTTTGGGAGGGGGGGGGGGAGGAAGGGTGCGAGGGGGGGGTGGGAGAGGGGACGAACATTTGTTTCATTTTGCCGCAAAATCGGAAAGATATTGCACAGTATTTTTCTGAACACCAGTCTTGAGAAAGAAAAACTTACGAGAAGTCAAGAAATTGTAGAAAATGACCTAATAGTAAAACAACTGAGAATTCTCTTAGTTCACGAAGCATTGATTATGTGGGAACACCATTGACTCACGGCAAATTGGCTGCCATAATTTTTAGTTGGGTTTGTCCCAGCACAGATTTTGGTGGGCAAATTTACAATGTTGACAAACAATAATTTCTTGCCTGCCATAACGTTTCAGGGCTCCCAGCAATCCAAATAATAGGACTGAACTTGTATAAATGGACTTATTCATTTGCTTAGGTTTTAATTATCAGAGAGTCCAGGAAATTATTTTATGCGATAATTAAAATTATGTTTTTCTCACGCGTATTTATGAGCTAAAAATGTAGAGCTGCTTGATTACTGGGCGTATATAATTTGAACTCTACGTCATTTTACTGATTGCAGTCTCCGAATAAACCTTCTGGCGATTCACACTGGTGATCATATTAACCTTTTCAGTACATATACCTTTATCAAACAAGACGTATGAGGCCTTACAATCGTCATCCTGTGTTTGATATGCCTCCAAGTTTTTCTAGAACATTAGGTAGAGCACTGGTGTTTCTTTATCTATATTTAGGAATGAGTCATTGAATAATCCAATGGTTGTTTGTTCTCCGTACGGAAAGGGTTAATAATTCTTGATAAGCCTCGGATGATGTACATGTATGGCCCTCTGCACAGAAATAACACAATGATCATTATCCTACCCTTGATATGCTAAATGTTTAGTTGTTTTCCAGTCTATTCACTGTTGCGAGTTTTCCATTGGATTTACACAATAAGAAGAGACTGCACCATAGCCATAAAATTATGTGTACCATTGCCTCAAAAGAGTGAATCACAGATCAACTTCAAGATATAATTGGCTTAAATAAATCCATATATTATTATAGACAAGAACTTACTCAAAGAATATAGATCAGTTTCAAAGAATTTTTCAAGGAATTGATGTTTGTAAATTTCAAAATAGTCGTCATCTTTCATTTATTTATTCATTTATTGTTTCTATACACATTTCCTGTGGTTGGTTTCTGATTAGACATTGTAATATGAACACAATTGATAACGATGATAATGATGATGATGATGATGATGATGATGATGATGATGATGATGGCTCGAAAATTTGGCTAGCATTATAAATTCATTTTATTAGCTCAATGCTAAATTTTTCATGTTTTTCAACTTTTTGGTGTATTTGATTAGTTGCCGGTGGACAGTCGTCTTAATTTTAAGATATTTTTCGTAAAAT
>JBCEWB011014905.1:0-14971 GCA_039654565.1 Peronia peronii | reverse complement strand
TAGCATCTTTTAAGAATAAATGAAAACATGTCATTTTTGACCCAAATTGATGATTTTCTACCCGCGAGCCCCCTTAACACATATGAGTTGCAATTTTCCTGGCAACTGGAACTTGTCATTTGGCCATTTAAACCTGAAAATATTTCACTGAAAAGAAATCCAGTCAAAAAAAATCAGAGGGAATAAAATAAATTGAAAGAAATAGTGAGGGACGAACAACAGTAGTAAACTCTTTTAGAGTGCGGTAGAGAACAGACAATATCATCATACCTCTACATTTAAGCTATGGAAATAAATGAACAAATGAAAGAATGAACAAAAGAATGAATGAATGAATAAATGGACGAATAAATGAATGAATGAATCAACAAAAGAATGAATGAATGAATGAATGAATGAATGAATGAATGAACTCACCACCGTCACTTTCTGCAGAATTCTCAAACGTGCCTCGGGTCGGTTACAGTTCATTCTACAAGTTCTACGCATAAAAATTCAAATAAATACCAAAACTAGTCCAAGCCCACACAAGTGCACCCGGTTCCTTGCAAACAGGATGCTAGCCAGATACTGACTCGGACACTATCGTGCAAGGAAGAACTAGGTTATCGTTCTCCTGTAAAAGTGCGCAGTTCTTGTTATTTTATCATTACTACGTTCACAGCAAGCAGACATAGATCTCAGTCCGGATGTTATGATCCACAGAGACGAGCTGTATAAAGTTAAACATGACCTTATTTGAACAGGCATTTCTCACATTTCGAATCCTTTGGACTCACCCAGTGTCAGGTTTCATTTGGATCTATACGTTACATCCGTGACCATATTATTATTAAAAAGGAAAACGAAGAAAAAAAAAGGAAAGACAGATTTTAGAAATAAAAGGAAAAAAAGACATGTAGCAGGAATCATGAAAACAAGATAACTTTCATGTTCTCAGTGAAACAATAAGGAGGGGTATCACAAAATAAATAAAAGAGAACGAAAGTATACAATTTGCTATTTTTAACTCGTAAGAAAGATACTGACAGAAAGAACGAAGACAAACGGACTCAACTTCAGACTAACTGATGACCATAAAAGTCGCTAGAGAACACGAATATCAATGTGCAATAATAGCAGGCTTAATTGCGGAAACAATTTCTTTCTTTCTGGCAAATGCACACCACCCTACTATTCGTCGCCCCCTCCCTCCCGCCCTTTCGACATGAACGACAGTGTGAATGGCAAATATATTCAGTTACGTTAAGTGATACAGGGCGTAATTTCACTCCTTGGCATAAAGATTCTGCAAATATTTTATCAAAACTGTAATACTCCAATGGAGTATATTCCATGTTCATTCTTTATATTTTCTTCGAATCTCGTAAATATCTAAGCTTATAATTATTTTTATTGGATTAACTTGCATTACTTTGAGTAACAGGTTGTCGGCCATTGACCTGATTGTCACTGAAATGATGGCAATGATGATGATGCTGATGATACTTTGCTGTCACAGACCTGAAGAAGAACCACTCTAGATATGAAAATGCTGAAAATCCGGCTTCACTTTGCAATTGATGAGGTTCGCTATGAATCTGTATTCACTATCTTTCTCTTTATCAAGATTTTTGTTTGTATTATAAGAATATTGTCGATGATGATAATGATGGAAAATAGAAGAGCAATAACAGGTTGGAAAGTTTGGCAATCCCAGTATCTTAATTATATTCATCTCATTAATTGTTCATAATATTTGTTGTTTGTTTATTTCAATGCAATGAGTTAGTTGTCGGTTGACAGTCTGGGTCTTGAAAGCATGACACGTCTATACAATGGTGTACATGTGACAATGATGAGGATTTTGTTTCTGTTTTTGACGATTAAAAGAAAATTTTCATGAGGCATGACTGTGGGTTCGTTTTATGTGTGTGTGTTTGTTTGTTTGTTTGTTTGTTTCATTACTCATATTAGCGGTTATAAACAAGCCCCATGATTTATGTTAAACTAAGTACGCTGCTGATTTCATTCTTTTCCGTAGAGATAATGTCAGTCTGAACTCACACATGTCAATAGGATTGAATTTAAACACTTGTGGGCATTCCCTGATAATCCCTAATCATAATCATTATGTGACCCGGATCCAGAAAATGTAAACATAAGAGTCTTATAGTAATAAATTTATTGCACATTGTCTCACTGAAATAAAAAATTTACTGAGATCTTAACCTTTTTATGTGCTTCTATTGTAATATGCCTCAGATTCCGAAACTAGAGAAACAAAAGCAAGATTTTTTTTAAAAATTACACTGTAATTATTACCTAGAATCAGTTTGACATAATAATGGTGTTGTTAGCCTTTATAGTTTCATTGATTTAGCTGT
Organism: Peronia peronii; assembly: GCA_039654565.1. NCBI lineage: Eukaryota > Metazoa > Mollusca > Gastropoda > Systellommatophora > Onchidiidae > Peronia > Peronia peronii. The sequence goes on along the minus strand of JBCEWB011014905.1, from coordinate 12,605 downwards.
ATTATTTCTTCTTCTTTTTTTTTCTACGTCTATACCTCTTCTCTTTCTCTATACTTCTTCTCTTTCCTCTTCTTTTCCTTATTTTTTCTTCCGGTACTTCTTCATTTTCTGCTCCTCCTCAGTTATGTTTTAACACAAAAACTGTAACTGAAGAGCTGGATTTGCTCTCTTCTTGGGCAAGAGACAAAGACAGGTATTTCATAAAATAATGATCAAGAGGTATTTTGTTACAACCAGCATGCAAATATTCCCGGGAGACAAATGTAAAAATATTTTCTTACTTATTTTTTCCCTAAAGATATGGCTCTGCCTATACAGCTGTACTTATATGAATAGAAAGATTAAAGGTATAGCTGTCAATGTCAAAGGACTTTATCGTGCAGTGTGTCAAGAAAATCATTGATGGAGCCATTGAGATCACTGATTGAGGATAATATAATATAGGCCTACATAATAAGTCTACCTGGGCACATAGAACAAATGAGACAAGCTCTTAGATTATACAGAGAGTCTTTGTCATTCTTATCCGGTTCACCACTCCTTGATCAGCTGATGTAGTAGTGTGTGCACACAATGGCATTGAGCACTGTGACATGAACAAAAAAAACAAAAACAAAAAACATGCTCTTTCAGGACAATCTTGTGCTTAGGCTTATACAAGTATACCGATGTTTATTTTTAAAATTGAAGATGTAACGCATTTTCCTGAAAGATGGTTCTGTCACTGTCATTGGAGTTTTTTTTTTTTTTTTTTTTGGTCAGTTCATGCATTATTATTGTTGATATAATTGTTGTCGTGGCGGTGATTGAGATAGTAGGTTAATATTAATGAAGGTGGAGGTTTTGGTTGTTTTTGTTGTTGCTGTTATTGCTGTTGTTGTTGTTGTTGCTGTTGTTGTTGTTGTTGTTGCAGCTGCTATTGTCGTTGCGTTGTGCTTCGTTGTTATCTCTGCTCCTGTTATTATTGTTGCAAGTGGTGTTGACAGTAGTTAGTGCTAAGCTGTTATTGTTGTTGTTTTTGTTATTGTTGTTGTTATTGTTGTTCTTGCCATAGCGACGAATAAACATAGAGGAAAGCAGGAATGGACACAGCAGATCTGGTCTTTCTTCGTGAAAGTTGGTAAAGTCGAGCTTATGTTTGCACTGTAAGTGGTAGGATGGAAGACTGCATTGATCGAGACACTGGTCAGGTTTTTGTTGTTCTGTTTTTCGTTTTGTTAAGAAACGATCCGGTTTACACTGCGGCATTTTTATTAGTAAAACTGTATTTTGCTTCTAACTGTGAGTGTTTAATTATACCACTTTACCCCTTTTTCTAGCTTTCTCTCTTAGCTGTTTCCCATCCCTTATTTTTTCATCCACTGTTTAAACCAATCTAATCAGTAAATGAATGTTAGAAATATGTTTATTTGAACATATCATTTGATTTCATCGACATTTCTTAAACAGCTCCACAGATTCCAAAATGCTTTGACTACGAAGTATTTTTTTCAAAGAAGATTGCACAAAAGAAAGAGGATGGTTCCTATCGTATATTCAAACGAATCATGCGAAGCAAACAACAATTTCCTATGGCAAGCGAAACAAGTGGGCAAAAGAAGGATATTTCTATTTGGTGTAGCAATGACTATCTGGACTTGAGCATGCATCCTAAAGTGCTGGAGGCAATCAAGTAAGTTAGTGAGTTTTGATAGAACAAATCGATATATTGGTCGGCAATTGATGCAGTTAGATGGGCAATGAAAGGAAGTTGACGAACCGGATGGATAAAGGGATGGATGAATGGATGGATGAATGGATGGATGGATGGATGAATGAATGGATGGATAAATGCGGTATTGAGAGAGGGAAGGAGGCACAAAAGACAGACTTGACCAACATATATGAAAAAAGTAACAGCTGAAGAAAAGAATGGATGAATACATGAATGTGAATGATTGAATGAATTTATGCTTAGGCCCACACCAAATAATCGTTGTAACCGTTAGCATCATATCATTTCCATATGTACGAAATGTATTTGAAGTTGTATAGTTTATATTCACTCCTCTTATTCAGAGATGCTGTGACAAAACATGGGACTGGTTCCGGTGGATCGAGATCTATCTCTGGGAACTCTCCTTTTCATGAAGAACTAGAAAACGAGCTAGCCAAATACCATCAGAAGGAGGCTGGTCTCGTTTTCAGCTCCGGCTTTGTGGCCAATGATACAGCGCTACATACTCTGGGCCAACAGTTGCCAGGTACAGTGCCACTGAGATTGGCATGCAAATGTTTCCAACTTTCTTTCTTTCTTTTTTCTTGATTTTCTTTCGTTACTTCTTTTGTTGCTATCTGAAAATAATGCATAAAAATATCATAATCAGAGCGATGCCGTTGCGAAATTTAGTGAGTTAATCTCTGTATACAGCAGTAAAAACAAACCAAAACACAAAAAAGCATAATAAATAATTCTGTGTTTGACGAGTTCTTGCAGCTGTTAATATTTATGATGTAAGTTTCTGTGATAATGGGGGTTGGATTGCTATTTTAGTGTTGCTGTTATTATTGTTGTTATTACCCTTACATCACCACTTAAATTTTATAAATAATCTCATATGAAACATTGATGGAGAAAACAGTGGGTTGGGATAGAGGACAAAAGGCTTTTGAAGAGGATGAACGGAATTATGAATTTTGCAATCCATATGATGGAAAGTGTTTGTTCGCACAGGCCTCCATTACTTTTCCGACTCTGGGAATCACGCCTCCATGATTGCAGGCATCCGTAATAGCGGAGTTACCAAACATGTCTTTCGTCACAACGACCCTCAGCATCTGGAGGAACTCCTCAGCCGAGTGGATCCTGAAGTTCCCAAAATTGTTGTCTTTGAAACAATTCATTCAATGGACGGTAAATGGAAATGTTCTGTGTTTGTTACGTTAGCCATGTACAGCTAATTGAGGATAAGATAAACATAGCGTTCAATACCGACTATTTTCAAGAGTGACGACAAAAACTTCAGCCCTAGCGGAAATCCAGCTGGTCCAAACTGCTTTTTTATTTATTTGTTTATTTATTATTTATTTATTTTTAGAGCTAATCACATATCTAATAATGTCTTATGTCACCACAAATGTGTTTTATTTTAATTTCAGCAGTGCTATGTGGTCTTAGCGTCAATGAGAGAGACAAAATTTGCATAAAAGACTGGCATTCTTAATAAATGAGAACCCGGACAACGACAACTGTTTTAAGTGAAACAAAAAACAAAATTTAAAAGAAAAATCTGTCAGACAAAATGGAGAAAAAAGAATATACTCAATTCGGTTGAAATCTCCAGGAACAAATCAGCCATTATGTAGTAAAACAGGACTGGAATAGTGAAATTTGAGCCAAACAGACGTGTTACACAATGCCGGGGCTTTGTGCAAGCATATATTGATATGGCTGTACATAAATTCAAACATCAATGAAAAGAAATTTAGAATATTGCAAACAAGATCTTTGACAGTCATATCATTTTATAGGGTGATATGTCAATACCATCATCAACTTTGCATGTCTCCTCTAGGTTCCATCGCCCCTGCCGAACAAATGTGTGACATCGCCCACGAGCATGGGGCTATGACCTTTGTGGACGAAGTGCATGCAGTGGGCATGTACGGCCAAACTGGGGCGGGGATTGGCCAGCGGGATGGCTGTGTCCACAAGATGGACATCATCTCCAGTACCTTAGGTAAGGTTTCATTAAGGTTACAATAATTATTACTTTCTCGTCATTTGATGCTGACTCGCTTTTGAAAACTCTTATATGTGGACTGCTACTGATCAAATTCCTTTCCTGAGGAGTGAGACACAGCACAGGAATATTAAGGAAGTTTTAGAAGCAGGAGTTATTGTCTCATATATGGCTATCTCATGTAATGTGAATGCCAGATGTCACTGAACATGTTATATGCATGTCGTTAGAGATACTTTCTCTCCTTGTTTTCTTTTTTTTCTTTCAATTTTCTTTCCTTTTTTGTTCTTCCTTTCCTTTTGTCTTTTGTCTTTTTTTTTTTCTGATTCTTTGTTGTTTGATGTATCCTCTCATAACACACTACCGCAATTCCACTTCAAGTTAGGTACGAGGTGTTCTCCCTATAGAATTCTCTAGACAAGCGGCATAAGCCTTAATTATTTCCATTTTGATATGCAATGAAGATGTCAGAATGTAAATCTCTGTGTAGTAGCTTGGACAGCGGCTTCTACTCTGTTGATTTCTCAAATCAATGATCAGACTCCATCGCTCGCGCACTCTTTCTAATGGCGAGGAAAAAAACAAAACAAATAAAAACATCTTTCAATTTCCTATTTGTTCCCTGCCCCTCTCCTGAAAACGAAGTGAGTTTATCCTCTCAGAAAGCAACAACTTACTTTCACCTTGTCGGCAACAGGTAAATCACAGATGTCTGTCTGAGAGGCTGATAATAATTATACTTGAGAGTCTTGTGTGGCAATGTTGTAATGTGCAGACATTTTTTGATTCTTTAGTAACATTATTTATATATAAGTCATATATGAATGATTTCTACAGGCAAGGCATTTGGTGTGATGGGTGGCTACATTGTTGGCAACAAGGACGTCATTGATGTTGTTCGTAGCTATGGCAACGGCTTCATTTTCACCACAGCACTTCCTCCCCATATCATGGCCGGATGCCTAGCCTCTCTCAGGGTAGGTATGCATTAAATAAATGACTTTCTCAGCTATAGCTAACCTTGCATCCCATATAATTAGGCCGGTATCCTCTTTAGTTTTGGGAAAAAAAAACAACTCAATATATCTCCTGAAAGAGACATGATGATTTGTATAGGAAACGCCTTATATCTTGAAGCGATACCATGTTCAGATTTCATATGCACGAAACCTTTTTTTTTTTAACATAGATTTATATTTAGAGATGTTTAAGTGAAGCGAAAAGCAAACTACGCGGTGTGAAAAAAAAAAGAAGACAATTCTTCATTTTGTGATAGGACAATTAAACTTAGTACACGTGCCCCATTCCATGGAAGATAAATCCTTAACTTACTCCACCTCTCGGCCTAACGTCTGGATTATTCCCCTTGACACAGGTATTGCGGAGTCCAGAGGGCATTGAGTTGCGAGAAAAGCTTCATCGCAATGTGAAATATCTGAGGAAAGAACTACAGGAAGCAAGAATACCAACCATTCCTTGCTCGAGTCACGTGATTCCTGTAATGGTAAATCCTTTACTATTATTTTGAGTCCAGTATAAGGAACAAAAGTGAGCAATATTGCATTGTTCAAGATGAAACAGTGATTTTGACAAACCTCGGAATAGATTGATGATAAGGAATATTTTGGCAGGTTGAGAGGAGCCGCCGCGTTATACTTTACTCATTAGAGATCATATTCCGTAAGCTCGGCATGTTATTGTTGATGTCTTTATTGTTGTTGTCACTGCCGTGACTGTTGATGTTGTTGTTGTTGTTGTTATAGCTATTCTTTTACATGATGATATAATTATTCTCAGCCACCTGTTTTAACTACTAAGTCCAGTGTGGCATACTTCAATGTTAGAAACGGCAGCAGAAAACTGAAAGCCAAAACAGTTTAGGTTTTTTACATGAGAAAACAATTGCAGAGCACTGACGTGACTTGATATTCTAAAATCGCCTTTCGCTCACCTACGGATGGCAATCTCGAGCGCAGACTTTTCCTTCAGATCAATATTAATTTAGTCAGCACACACTGGTGATTGCTGAATAAGGCTTTGGAAACCCAGCTATTGTTTTAGGACAATGCTGTCATTATGTTTTACATCTGGACTTGGTCTTAGAGGGTTAAATGTCATAAGCCTATTTCATTTTATCTAGAGCTGAATGTAAATATTGCATTTTTTTCCCTTATATTATAGTTCTACCCTTCTTATAGAATAAGAAATGTGTGCTATTTAATACGAATTAGAAGTATTCTGTCACACACCTCTCACCCTGTGTTCTACGTTTCATATTTCCCTGTTAACTGTATCTGATCTAGTGAGAGACGCTCGGACTAACACTAAACTGTCCAAGGAGGCAAAATTCTTTTCAAATAGTTGGTATTTTTAATCGAGAGGGATACCATTGAATTGTGCACTTTAACAAGATATTATATTATATGGCCCACTGTACGTTTCTTTTCCTGGTTTCTTCAATTCGTCAGGTGAGAGACGCTAAAGCTAGCACCAAACTGTCCAACGATCTGGTACAGAGATTCGGCATATACGTGCAGCCTATCAACTACCCCAGCGTCCCACGGGGCACTGAGAGGCTGAGGGTGGCACCGACCCCTAGCCATTCCCGCCTCATGATGGACAGATTTGTAGACAGCCTTTCGACTCTGTGGCAGGTAAACAATTCTTGCCTCTGTCTTCTTCCTCTTTTTTGTTGTAGTTGTATTATTTTCTTCTTTCATCATCTGACAATTATCAATGCAACACAATAAAGACGCCTCAAGTGCAGGTGTTACTATTAAAATTATTATATTTACTTATATACAAATATTTTTAAATTACTGTCATTCACAGTATGATATTACAAGTAAAGCATGAACGTGATCAAGAGTGTTGATATGTATGATTAAGCTGAGAAGATTCTTAGCTTGATTTACTGTTGGAGTGGTGGTTTACCTAGAATCTTATAATCAAAAGATAAGTGTACAATGATTTTTTTTTAAAAAGAAAAGTCTTGAGTTGTTTAGTCTTATTTGCTTATTATTTATTTATTTATTTATTGTGTTCTGAAAGAGTTGCTAAATCATAACAATTTCCTTCTCTGATTTCCTCAGGAATACGGCCTTCCCTTTGACGAACCCGCCGAATCAAAAGGAATTGCCAATATCACCCAATAAGTTATTCAGCCTTCTCAAAAGACAATCTTGTTGTGAGGCGCAATTATAAAATAGTCTGCGTTTCTTCACACAACGTCACTGGATTCATATTCGGTGTGATACTGAGATGTGTACCAGCATTACTTTCTATAAGCTCAATCCAACAGCAAGAAACAATCATCTGGTTATCAACCTGAACTCATGCCATACATTTTACATGACAGACTCGCATATTGGTTGATCTGATAGCTATGAAGTGGATACTGAGGTTGCCACAATCGTATACGAAATTCTGTGGTGAATTGGATAGATGGAGGGAGGAACGGAAGTGCGGTAAAGGAGGAGGGATACACTGTATATGTATATCTTAGATATGTTGAACAATTCGTATCAAAATGATATGTGCCATGATAACAAACATTGATTCATATCAGTATGAAGATTTTGTTGTTGTTGTTTTTTTTATACATGTGATACTGATTTTTGCCAGTGAAAGTTCTTTTCTTTCTTCCGCTCCATTAGAAATTTCTCTCTTTTTATATATGACATCACTTGCCTTTACACACTTACCATCAGGAAAACATTTTTTTTTTTTGTCTTATCAGCAATGCTGTTGTTCAGAAACCTTTGAAGTGCAAAGCAATAGAACAAGGCAGAATTAAGAAAGAAAACAATTCAGGGTGATATGCATTCCATAGTCACATTTGATTGTATTCATATTTATCTATTATCATTTGATATTGTTACTATTCTCATTGTATACAAAAGTGTTTGTCAGACACATTGCTCACTCAGTCGGCTCAGTACGGTACCATGCCTCGTCATAATTACAGATGTCCCATGTTATACTAATCATTTTGCATTGTCCGTTTCTTGATGAATCTCAGCAGTTATTATTATTTTTTTTCTTTTTAACACATCGAGTATTATCAACGGAAAGGAATTTCTGTGTCATAACAATTTTTTCATGAGTTTCCTATTTTTGTTTTCTGATGTTGTATGAACCATCTTGCCATAAGATTTGTTGTTGTTGTTGTTGTTGTTGTTGTTACTGGTTTTTTTTTTTCACAACTGACCATTGAAATTTATAGCTCCTAGTTGCTTTCTCAGATCAGGTGCTACTGTTATAATAGCTTATCATCCTAACTTTGGGCTCTGCAATAGATTTCGTTTAAAATGCTATAAGGTGCTAATCTCGAATTTGCCTCATATACACTATATTAACAATCTTCAGCAGATAGTGATTATACCTTCCGATGTCATTTTTACGCTTTATATTGTAAAGGTTTTAGTACTTTTCTCTCGTAAGTATTTCATATCTTCTCCTTTTTTACCACAACAGTAAGAGTTAAGGTAAACGCTTGACATGAAGTAATTTTGGTGCTTAAACTGATTCTACAACGCTGTTGTTAACCAAGTTTAGCCATTTCAACAACGGAAAGCACGATCATCTGTTGTAATGCTATTTTCATATTCGACAAAGATTTTTTGTTTAAATAATAAAATAGTCTTTAAAGTAATGTGATAAAATGAAACATGTTGCTTTTGCTGTTATTGTTGCTATCGTTATTGTTGTCGTTATCTTTCCCGTCATTGTTTCGATACGAATTGTAATATAAATGTGTTTATTTCCATTTCTTACATTGGAGTAAATCATTTAATTTCTACATCATATTAAACTAATAGAAATGACAGTGATAAAAATATGATTTACTTGTGCTTCTTATACATATTTTCGTTATGATTTGTTGTATGCACTCAGTTCTGCAATAAACTGAAGAACCTGAAACAGTCTTGTTGTCGCTTTGTTCCGTTTGTGTAGATCAACTTTAGTTCGACATACATTGTTTGACCACTAGACCAGTGGGACTGCGCTGGTTCTTCAATCTACTGACGCTCATATTTACTTCATTCATATATTCCCATATACACTACATTATGCAAGACCTTTCTTCCCTCTTATTAAATATATTTATACAATACACAACTGTACAAAGCCTGACCGTAGTCTTGATGTGGAGACATTTGGTATGGTATGCATAAATAAAGCAGAAAGTCGACTGCCAATGGCTCTATTGTTTTCGGCGTCAACATGAAAAACAACTTCGACCGGTTGATGTATCGATCAGCATTCAAAACTTTACCAATAGGCAACAGATACATATTTCAGTTTTTTATTCTGCAATAAAGATATTTTTTCAAACTACTATGCCTGCTTACATACGAGCCGTTCGTAAATCAAAGAAAAACCCCAGATCTACACTATTTCCCCCTATTCATTATATCTCTTTCTTCAGTCTTAAGTCTAAGAATGTGCTTTGGGCCCACTGACAGGATGGCCGCCCAGGTGTCACGTTCGGAGAGCGGGCATTGCCGGCACCTTTATCTGTCAAACAACCATGAAATATAGGACCCACAAACACACGACACAACATGTGACATTTCCTGATACCTGGACAGCCTACAGGATGGAGGAAAGATTTCCGACCTTTAATCCCGTATAATAAATTGCATTTGCGAAGTCCATTTCTAAACTGTCCTAAGTCATTTAAGGTCTGATTCGAGAAATATTGACTCTTCTGGCCTAATTTTTTTTTTTAATGCAGTTACTATGAATCTTCGGTTTTGGTATTTTTAAACTTGATTACTTTAAAGTGAGGAATAGTGATAAAATAACTTTGATTGAATGTTATTTGACTTTGATATTTAAATTTTAGAATTTGACTTAGCACTCATTGAAAGTGTTCCGAAGACTAAGCAGGTTTTGAACTTGTGAGCTTATGACTTAGTTGGTCTTGAAGATGATGCGAACCTGTCGTCTCTTTTGTGGCACTGGCGTTAAGATTAATAGTTGTTTTTATACCCAGTTAACCATTTCAGGAACGGAAACAAGCAGGTTCACTTTTTTAAATGTAAAACAGAGAAACAGAAAAACTTTATTTGGACAAAAGGGGGAACATTGCTTCGGGGGTAGGATCGTCCCTTAGCATAAGGTATTCAAGAAAAAACAATTAAACTCGATCAGCAAGTAGGTCCTTCCCCGGCAATCCCACTCTTCGTCCTCTGCTTCATCAACGACGACGACACGGTCTGACAGAATACAGGCCCAAAAAAGCAAACCGTTGCTTTGTCACCCATCCTTCTCCTACATGTTTTTGCTTCAGTTTCGTTTCTTGATGTCCGCCTTCTTAGCATCGCTGGCTCGAACTCCATGTTCAACCTTATTGGTGATCGAATGTGCCTGTTTCAGCATTGTGCAGCAGTTTTGCTCTGCTTGCTCTGTTATAGCTTTGCCTTTGCTGATGAATTGCTCTCTTGAATTTTGATGGGCTCAAATCATGGGTCTATGAGGAACTGTCTTTATATGTTTCACTGAATGAATTTTGTTCTCCAGTTGTCTTGGTCGATGATAGTTGAATGGCTTTAGAAAGTAGCATTGAACTGCTCAATATCTCTGATTGGTATTGTCTGCACTAGAATGGCATGTTATGGGGAATTGACAGGGACGAGCAGCTTCAGGGAATGTCTGCAAAATAAAATATGTCGTTGTTTTTTTAATCATTAGAGCTGAATGAGAGGAAGATGATAGGCATAGCAAGTCTACAGGAGACATTCTGCCGTTACGATCGCTAAAAGCAAACAAGAATTATAGAATCTTGTGTGGTTTTATCACGAATTAAATTATTCCAATTTTCACTTTCCTATAACTTTTTATTTGATTTTAATCACTCATCACATTGCACAGCTTTACTTGAAAATTGTCACCTCACAATCTGCAAAATTCAATGTATGAGATTGCAGTCCTAATGGAGAATCTAGATCTAGATCTAGACCAGGAATCTAGATTCTAGATCTAATCAAGATTTCTAGATCTAGTCTAGACCTAGAAATTAGAATATCTGATTTAGCATGCTATAAGAAAGCTACTTTGTCTAATCGATGGTTTTAGCATCGCTTCCACTAGTCCCTTCTGGACATTTTCTTTTAAATATCATTTGAACAAGTTACTGTTTCAATTTTAAGAATGATGAAATCTCATCTTCGGATTCATGTTCGTTTCCTTTCCGATCCCTTAAGTGTGGTTTGTTGGCATTTTCTTGTATTCCAGAGTTTACTAGAGTCTGGATCGTCAGTCATTTTGAAGGCAATGGTAGAACAAAAGGCAAGTGAAAGACGAGTTTGAGTGGCTGTCTAATAAAGGAAGACATCGTGTCATGTGTTGTGATTTAGTGGGATTTGTCATTCTGTCCCTTGACTCAGCTGATTTTAAAATGTTTTGCTTTTGTCATAGCTAATTTTAATGACTTAGCACTTGTTTGTCAAGATAATTTCATAGGACACAAAAAGCACTTCAACAAAGGGCAAAGAGGAAAACTCAATGTTTACCAAAAAAGTGACTTACCGGGTTTTGAATCTCGACTCCTCATTTATTTGTCTATGTATTATTAAGTGCAATCTGCAGTTCATACCTATTATTTGAAGGAATTATCAGATGAGAAGATGAGATAAACTTTATTTAGCGTCAATATACATTATTCCACTGTTATGAGACATAATAGTAAAAAAAAAAAAATAAGACTAGAGGAAGAAATTAATTTCTCTAACATTCACGGATAATTCTTGGGTATAGAAAACACCCACTATTTCGGCATACTACAGTTAAGGGTGGAAAGAACAATCTTGAATCATATTAGGTTTTGAGACACTTTCTCCTGGTAAAGGGCATCACTATTATCATTATTTACTTTGGCAATTTTGTTAAATTTATCTATATAATCTTATTTAATTTATTCTTCAATTGTCTTTCTAAAATATCTTTCTTGCCCAAGCTGTAATTACATGATGCTCTGTATGGTGGGTGTGTAATGTAATTCCGTATTAATTAAAGTGTTTTCTGGGTTTTCTTATAATAAAAGACAAATATATAAAAAGCTTGCTCGTGACAGTCTAATTTTAAATCAGTAAAACTATAAGTAGAAATAGTTTCCACCTAGTTGACACGGACAATCATCTCTATAATTTCAATGGGCGAATGAAAATCTCAGTTGCTTCTGAAATTAACTATAAGATACTCCTTTTCTTCACATTGACATGTAGAAAACGGTCCTAGTAAATAATTAATGTTATTATAGTACAGTAAGTTGTTGATTTACAGCCCACTCCTTTATCAAATTCAGATATTATTGTAGTTTCTGTCGGCACGTTTAGAAATCAAGTAAGTCAAATATTCAGAGTTTACTTCCACATATAACCAGATTTACGTCATGTTATGTGGTTTTATGGCTAGTTCATTTTTTCTCATCCATCTTATCTATGAAGAAATAAATTTGAAAGACAGAAAAAAAAATCATTCCCGTGAATGCTGAAATGCCTCTTTCACTCTGGGTCCTCAAATGATTAATGACTGAAATGAATGGTAGAAAGAAAACTCCAAACTCGTTTTATTTCTGAAGTGATTATTGCCGTTGACCTGTAGAGGCACTTTTGTCTTGAGTCGGATTTGACCAGAAGAAAACAATACAGATTTTCAAAGTGATTAATTTTAAATGTTAACTTTCAATAACTTAAAAAAAAATTGTAAACGGCTCAGAAGCAGTTTACCCTCCATTACAACCCAATTTATGTTGTTCCCGCTCTCTTCTGTATCGATACTCCCATCTCTCTCTCTCTCCCTCTCTCTCTCTCTCTCTATCTATCTATCTATCTATCTATCTATCTATCTATCTATCTATCTATCTATCTATCTATC